>JACJUY010002354.1:48923-75357 GCA_014220935.1 Platorchestia sp. MABIK | reverse complement strand
AAATGGTATCAGCACCCAACTTCTGGAACCAAATAGCATCACCACCCAACTTCTGGATTAATTCTGGATTGTGCAAGCAGTACAAAATATTCGAATCTTGAGCAGAGCAACTTGAGGTAGTCAGGCGACCGCGCACGGCCTGGCTCAAGGGAACCTCAACGCAGCCAAGGTAACGATCCATGTCACGCACTCGGCGCGAATCGTGACCACGTTGTCTCCTGCCCTCGAAAGTCAATTTCTGGAGCCTTACTAAGAGAATTGTGAACTTCAAGCAAAGTTCGCTGCATGTAGCAAACTAGACTTTTAGGCAGGGTGTAACTTACATGTATTAGAAGGGTTTTTATTGGAACTAGAGTTCAAATGAACGTGTACCAACTTTGACTTATGCCAAGACTAATTTAATGGAACAAGTCAAAACTCTCGGTAAACAGAATTGTTTCAAATCGATGGCGTATAACAAAATTGATATCCCTGTAAAATTCTGCTTTAATAATTAGGCACTATGTAAATATGCATCCACTCGTCAACTAATAACTGCAGAGTTAATTGCTCACTAAATTGGGTTAAGGTCCGTCTGAACTGGAGAGCTTCTAAAGAGTTGCGACGAGAGACAAGAGTTGCGAACAATATTGTTAATTTTTCATGTAGTCTTATTGTAATAATGATTCCTGTGTGGCAAGTTGGTGGGGGTGCTTGTGTTGTGTGAGTATTAGGAACCTATACTAAACTGAATGCTGGAGCATTGCATACGACAATGCTGATGTCACGTTATGAAAATTGGCATCTCTAAAATGATGCAACCAAATAGTATCAGCATCCAACTTCTGGATTGTATAGTGATAAAAATATTAAGTACAATGAGTCATACTATTACATATAAAGCTAAGAATCGGTTAGATTATACGTTAGTTTAAAGCGAAATTGAAAGCTTCACCATCGCTCAGAGAGCGTTTAGCATGGATAAAGAGTATTTTTATGTCACCGAAAACCAAAGACAAAAATAATACAGATGGAATATCAACAACATTCGTCCTACAGCGCTCGGTGAACGAACATTGCCTTGTCATAACAAAGAAAAATTGAACTGAATATAAAAATTATACACCAGAATAAAAACCTAACTTCTTATTGCATCAAGCAGCAAGCGTTGCTGATTTCCTCATAAAACCTTGGGTTACTACCGTGGAGTGTTGTTTTCTCAAGCTACATTATCGATGACGCGTATGTACCATAGTATCAGTATCTTTCTCAGAGTCTAGTCCATGATTTTAGTTGTTGAATGATCGCGCCCATCCGAAATTAACCAAAGAGACGGCATTGATATGGTAAAATACCAAGTAATCAGCTTTTAAGTTTGTGTGCAAAAAAATGTTTAAACCTGGTGGTATGCGCAAGAACTTCTGGAAAAAGTTTCGCATTATAAAACCGTTCACAAAAGAACTAAGTATTCATGTCTCAATGTTGCTAATCAACTTTCAGAACACATAGGTGTTCAATCGATGTCCGTTGCAGTACTAAAAGCTTTTAAATTAGAGAACGAATCATATAATAATTATTGATAAGCGTCAGAGAGGCTAATGATTGATCGATAACTCGAAAACAAAAAAAAAAGTAGGAAGAAATTTCCAAAAAAGGTTGCCCGTCGTGTGAGACGCTTGAGCAGCTGTAGCGAGTACGGCACTCAACTTACCTTTGTCAGAGTTGAGAAAATACCTGTTGCACTTGGTGAACTAATAAAATCATCCCGAAAGTACGTTAACTTCAAAAACATTCTTCATTGAGAAGTCACTTGTTGAATTCATTGGTAAATGCGCTCTAAACTTGTATTTTTCCCCACTTAAATCGACTGATCCGCGATACACTACTTGACGGAACAGCCAGTTGCACACCCTCTCCGCCTCACTGCCGCAGTCAAACTGATTCTTCATTGAACGCGGCCATGAAATTTGGAGTTTGGACTGCTGAGTTACTTTGATAACTTGACAGGTGTTGAGCCACCGTCTCACGCGGGCCAATCTATTATTAGGTTACCAAATTTATCACGGAGCTCTGCAGAATTATGTAGAGAGAAGTCACACGTTCCCCTATATCATAGCGATTCATGACTATTTTATTTATTCAATTAAAGGTTAATAACGCGTTCTTTTAATTAAAATAGATGGCTATCTCTCTTGAAGATTCAATAACCCAAAACCACTTTATAGATCCAAAATTTGAATTGGAGCTATTAGCATATCTCTCAACCTGATTGTTGATTGGAGTTTGGCCTGTATTTAGTTTGTGCAGCTTCGGGCTCAATTTTCCCTGAATTGGGGAAAATTCGCTAACACAATTTCACACAAAATTAAGACCTTATGGGAGAAAATGTACAATTTTATTAAAAAATTACTAATTTATACAGATACTTATGCATCGCAAGAGCAGTGTCACGTCTGAACTTCTCAGTATCACTCTAGTCAACGCTAACTGTATATCATCTCCAACATTTTTTTCATACGATTCACAAATTGTTACACATTATTTTCATCACAATTGAATCAGAACCATCGATCCTACATTGTGAATTTTGCTTTCAGAATTTCTACCCACATCAAAACTGACTGAGCAAATTTCCAACGACACGAAGAAAGACCAATGGAAATAATAACATTCTCCGGTTGCTAGAAGATTGGAAACTGACTCGGTTTCTTTCATCTAAATGAGTCAGATAAAAAAATTTCACTAATACATCTGAATGAGTACACACTAGCCCAATGCCTCACCATTATTGTGGCTAAATTTCGGCGAAACCGAAATCAAAAATACACCGGAGCTGATGACTCCAATCCGAGTTTCGGTGAGCAAGACAGGCAAAATGGCATGGGTATGTAGGCGATTGCGACGCATCGTTACCATGTGGTTCTCGGGCTACGAAGGCCTCATCTTAAGCCATTGTCTATCGATGAAAAACAGAATGTATTCATTCAAACATTTTGTAGGTCCATAACAGTCTCGTTCTTTCCGGCACGCAAGCATCATGTAGAGTCTCTTACATCTGTAACAGAAATTATGACAACACAATAATTATTGTGGTCAGAGATTTCTTGCCGTTTGAAAGAGAAAAATTAATTTAGCTTAAATCTAGCATTGATTTCCCATAGAATAGGACTGACCAGGCTTTCGGAAATCTTAGGAGACGTGACGTGATATTTTTTCTGTCAACTAACTCTTATTAAGAAAATCTAACTCCTCATAATCATTTCTAACGAAATAGAAAACAAGTTTATTGGGCCCGATAAAGCTTATTTGGGCCCGGCATTAGCGACTGCCTTTAGATTAAACGATTTAAACTAAGGAAATATTGTAGTCACGCATTTTCTTGTAATATCAGAAGGGTAGGATCCTAATTTCATCACTGGAGCATATGAGTTACAAATGATTTCATTCTTTGTACTTCGGAGCAACAGCCGTAGTTTTAACACTTGGACCGCAACATGCGCCATCGGTGGCCAGGAAGGGGATTTTTATCATGCTGGTGACGGACCAGTAGTAATAAACTCAATTTTCACAAATTCTTAGTCAAAGCTAAATGAAATCATGATCCCGTTAAAGTTTGCTATTTTCAAACTTGCTTACTGCAATTGACTTTGAATTTGAGTTGAATATTGAATTTCACTTCAACCAAGTGCGGTTTAAGTGCTATACAGTGTTAATGTTAAATTGGCACAAAATATGAAAAGAGTTATTATTCAAAAAGGACTAAGTATGAAACTATCGCTTCTGGTTTGACTGTATAGTTTCAAACTGTTCTCATGTTCTCCACCGCACGATAAACCAACTACCCTTATCTAGCTTGATGCGTAATTTTTGCCTCGCACATGTGTCTTTCATAAACATCATACGATTTCCCTTTTCATATTGATCCTGTAAGTCAAGAATTTGTCAGAAATAGCCCGTTCCAACAAAATTTTTCAACATACACTGGCAGAACCAATGGCTATTTTTTCCTTTGTACAGATGTAGGGGGCATTGGTATACGCGGTCTACATTTTTGCTTATAACTGACGAACTGAATTACTCAGGATCAAATAAAATACTTCAAAAAAGAAATTGTACAATTCCAGACGAGGGTTAGTTCAATGAATATTTTGTTCTATCAAATAATTCGCAGAGAGCAAAGGTCTTAATAAATAGCTTATGAAACTAGCTGTGTGGAAAATGAGTGCTATTAAGTACCATTTTATCACAGGAAATTTTCATTTCACACAAGCACAAATAGTTTGATTAAAAAATATTCTTTACATTATGTGTTTTTTGTGTGTTTTAATAGAACGTTGAATGTTAGTAAAAAGAGTTAGATGAATTTTTTTCGACCATGTACATTTCAAATAATTTGTTCATTCGTTGAATAATATAAAAAACAAAGATGAAGAGAGAGCTATAAATGACTGGCAGGCACTCGCACAAAGTCATCAATAATTTTTAAAATTGTGTCGTCTCACCAGCATCATTTAGTTGGCTAAATTTGATGCTATTTTGCTCATCCNTATTAACTTTGAAAATAAGGATCACCAATCACTAATCACTGCCTCTCACACAGATCACTTCAACTAAATTCATGTTTGAAGCATTAGTCGTTGGTTCCCTCCTCGGGTTAAATCTCTGTTATTCTAACCATCCGACCTCTTAGGTCGCTGTCTCAAGGGTACTTACTCTAAAGGTCAATCTTAGCTATTGTTGAAAACCGGAGACTTCAAGGATGAGAAAATTGCTCAAGAAACCTTGCAGATTAATAAATAAAACTTCCAACGGGTTCAAATTCATCCCATGTTCACCATTACTGTTTCACGTTCACAGCCATTGTTTCATACTCGAAACAAATTTCCTAAGCGTTGCTCCTGCTTAACAGCTGATATAAAAATGGTTGAGTTTCTAGCGATCATATGACCTGCTATCGTGACATTGATTGCTTGCTTAAAAACAACTGAGAAAAAACTGCTTCACAGGTGTTGACAAATTGGTGCGCTGTACAACTTCGATCGTTCAGCAGTAAAAGAGGGCATGAATTTTCTTGGAAATGCTAAAAATGAGGTAAGGAAAATCAATTTGAAGTCAACATCTTTCAATGTCTACATTCCCATAGTGGTTTTCAAGCTCTCTTCTCACACTGTGATAATATTCTTCAGGTCGTAAGACTTTATTACGCATTCACGGCTACGTTGATGCAAGCACGTGGGTGAAACTACTTGTATTTCATGAAGTCGTTCTCTAAATGGTCAGATGAATAACTTCATGATTGTTGAAATGAATGCACAATTTTCACATTCCATTGAGCAGTTATTAAAGTTTCTTCTTCTTTCTCACAAATTCCTTTGTGATCACTCGACCCGCTAGCTGAGTCAAGAATAGCAGAAATAGTGTAATTGGAGAAGAAAGCTAAGTGTGTTGTATGATATCACAACACAAAATCACCTGTTGCAATTCAACTGAAGTTCAGAAATGAGCATCGACGAGATCCTTCAGATGTTAAAAGCATCAAAGATTGAAATAAAAAGTTCACCAAAGACTGGAAGTGCTGTATGCAGACCGTAAGAGAAGCGATAGACAGTGTGTGAGTGATGCAAAGGTTGATGTTGTGTCGCAAACGCACTCTTTTTAGGAAATCTGTTCGTCTCGCTGCGATCAAACTACGGATGCCTCAGAAAATCGAAACCCGTTCATTTCCATAAAAGTTAATGTGTCACGGATATTCAAACAGACTGACTTTTAAATATTTCTTAACACAATGGTCAAAGTTAAACAAGTCCGGCGAGGTTGACGATAAGAGTGTAAGGAGGGTTAACTTTATTATTTTGAGAAACAACAACTCACAAATGCCCACGCTTGAATGCATACAAGGATCGACTTGAATAAGAGTTATATCTACTCGTAATTCCAATGTACTGCATTTGCTACAGGGATTCTCACTTGCATTGATAAATATAATGATTTTCTTGAGCATGCCATTTTTCAGATGAAGTTGCGTACTTTTCATGCAAATGGCAATGTTACCAGGCATAACGTACTCCTTTGGCAACCAGACACCTAAATGAAATGATTTAATGTGGCCGAGACTACCTCAAAGTTAATATTTCCGTAGCAGAATACTTATTCCACCTCTTCAAGTTATGTCAGATTTACACATGCGGCAAACAGCAGGTGCGGTCGGAAAGTTGTTGATTTGAACCAAAAGAAACAATGCAATTCCGGAATGAATCCATTTCTCTAATCATAATCCTCACACTGCAGTTGCAACACCCGAGACACCATACAAGTGACTCAGCAGAATTCTTTTTCCACCTCTTCCGTATTTCTTGGTGCAATCAAAATTACCAGCGCGACTGTCGTTTTTCTGCAGCACAGTTATATCAAGAGTGAAGTAGAATTCAAACTTCACTCCTAGGCGATGAATGGTGGTGGTAAGGTAGAAAAAGCGATTTTATCCCAATGGAACAGAAATGGAAATTGAAGGGGATAATACAACTGGTCTAAAGACACTTGAACGTAAAAAATCTGACAACAGATGGAGCACGAAGCTCTGGCCGCCTTTGCTCTGGCCTAACTAAAAGAAAAAAGTACTAGTTGCCGATTTAACGCGGATTTGAAACAGGCAAGGTATGAAATTTACTTTTTCTTTGTACAATCCAATTTCAAGGAAAAGAAAGATCTCTTAAGAGTAACTGCTTTATTATTCATAATAGGTCCCGGATATACAAACCAACCAAAAAGCAATAACAATGCATGTGCAATAATCATAGTAATACTACAATACTCGAGCCAAAAGCTGAACAGGAAAAGAGGCAAGAACTGCAAAAGTACCAGCATAAAATAACAAGAGAGAGCATAGAATTGGCAAATAAATGGAACAAAATCTCCGTAACATTACAATGGGTCTACGTCTGACCAAGTCCTTCAATAATTATCCTCCTGTAATCACCACACCTTCTCAAAATTTGATTGTGGTAAATACATCACCTGCGCATTTTGTTCTGATGACGCAATATGTTCACGTTGCATCATACTTTTCATAAGAAACGAAGAAACAACTTATACTGCTCACATTATGAAGTGAAGGCCAGCGTCAAGCACGCATAGGTATTTTTATTGACCAAAATGAGAACTTCTTTTGTATTGTCATGTTCGTTCTCGTGGCTATTAAATTTCGAAGGACCAACATCAGCAATCATATTCATTTTAGTTTATTATAAATGACATATTTCATCACTTCGTGTTATAACCTACCGAACAAATAATTGAATTTTACACCTGTGAAAAGTGTATTTTTATCAACACTCTTCAAGACTTACACAGCGGGTTGAAATAAATACACTAAATGCAGCAGGAATTCCTCACTCCGAATCCAAAAGTATTCAGATTGCATTGCTAAGTTTACCACAATCGAATAATAATAAGTAGAAAACGTTTGACAGGCAAAATGCACCGCATTTTTGCTCTACCAGAAAAACTCTTAAATTTCATATCAAAATAAAATAGCTTCATTCTCCTAAATTAAGTATTCGTTAATATCATACTAGAACACATACAAAATGAAGATTCAAAATTTCTGACAGTAGCTTTGTGATCTTAAATTATGTTTACGGCTTAAACGCTAATCCCACGCCGCTGGGGCACATCTTTGGCAAGTATGCTAAACCCTTATGAGAGCAGCGTGGAGAGAACGGAAGGGTTTCATTAGAATACCTCTGGCGCCGGCACACAACGCAGAGCAAGCCTCTTGAAGGTCTTGAACATAAACTAAGGCAAGATACAGAATTATAATTACAATATATGGTGCTTTCCCATCGAAGACTAAAAGCATACAATACAGAAACGGATACCCGAGAGTTAGAGAAGAAAATCCCTCAGATGTTGTGGCAGAAAAATAATTCTAGGAAAACAATTATTCAGCGTGTAATTAGGAAATATCGAACTGTGGGAACGCATCTTGTAAAGATTCATCATTTGTTCGTTGTTCATAATAACTAATACATGCTCTTAACGGAAAAGACTAGAGAAAATCAACTTCTGTACTTGAAATACAAAACAGAAGGCCCGCTTCCACGGCCGGCAGTCATGAAAGAACAGCTCAAGTCTTGCATGTGCAAAAACTGATTCTCAGTTCAATAATTTCGAGCGCCTCAGAATAAACGCCTCTAAAACTAGGATTCTTTTGCATCCGAAATGCAAAACGATAAATCAAGCGAGTTTGTTTCGTTTCGAATACAGGGAAATAAACGCGAGAACGATTAAGAAAATAGTTCAGAGCTACAAATTCAGCGTTACTATCTATCAGATCTTCAGCATAAGGCTATCAGTTCAGATCCCATCTATTTCACAAGAAGCACTAACGTAGATAGACGTATGAGACAGTCCAATAATGACACTAAAACTTACAAGAGGAAGACCTACGATTTTGCAGAAAGAGCGAGAGAGTAAGAATCTAAAAGATATTGAAAGACATCCATGCAGTAAATTTCGAGGTTCATATGACATAGAATATAGGAATATAAATCAGAATTCGCTTGCAACAAGGAAGAAGATTGAAGATCTTATGCAACGAGACCATATTACGTAAAGAGCCGCCTAAGATTCCATATTTAAAAGATGAAAACGGCCGGTTGAACGACACCACATTCGGAGATTACCTTTTCTACTATCAAAAGAATATGCGATCCACCGTATCTCGCGCCCGCCGTTCTGGTTGTGCAGGGCTGTGGAAGACACACCACTGTTGCTGAGGCCACAGAAGTGGATTGACATGCGTTAACGTTTTCCCCGTTTTTCACTGACCTCGTCAGAAAAAGTCCACTGGAACCAATGACTCTCATCATTCGCACACTCACATCCTTCAGTTGACGAAGACAAACGGTTGTTAGCATGCATACTGTCCATAATACATCAAAGTTAATCAATGTCTCGAGTTTTATTAGTTCAACGAACAGCAGATTAATTTCAACTACCTCATCAGTCCGGAGACTGATAGGTTCCAGGAAAACATTAAGCATAGCGTTACCATAAAGAGACCTAGCAATCACCAAGGAAAAAACTTGCGACCGCACATTTCTGGCAAGGACATAGACACAGAGAACGTAAGAGACCAAATAAGTGCAGCGTCGTCCAATTTTTAAGCATTCGACCCATCTTCAGCTCAGTTTCATTTTAGATCCCATAGTTCTAACACTCACCAAGACTTGGACAAAACAAGCCACAGCACGCGCGGCTCGTGAACAGCTACCACCGCACGGAAGACGGTAAATTTATACGTAAATACTTGGCACAGCCCATACTTTACATTACCGAACTACAAAAAGCACAGCTCTTCTTTAATACTAGTAAATACACCAGCTGACTTGCAAGAATGCGAGACCAATAATAGACCGATCCGTGGGCTAAGAACAGGAATATGTGTTGGAAGCGCAACCTTCTAGTAAAATTCTTAATCTGTTAGCATCCTCGTAATTAGTCAGACGTGTTCTCATGTGTTAAAATTTTCCACAAACGCCACAGTGAGCAATGAAAAGTTCGAAATTTTCAATTTAGGAAAATCAGTTGGACTAACTCATCTCAGTAGCCGAACCATTATTGCCCAAAAGAGGAGTGATCCACAAAACTGTAGCAAAGTGACGTATCAACTAGGATTCTCATAGGGAAGGCACGAGCACAATCCATCAGCCAAATGAACAAAACCGAATATGAAGAGCTAACGAAGAGTTAGGAACTCACCCAAGCTGTAAAATTTTTGCTTCACTTTCGGGAAGTTCACAAGTTATGGCACCCCGCGTTCCCAAAATGCACGAGCTCAGAAACATTCACGAGCAATGTACGCAATTAAGCCTGAGACTAAAATGTCCTATTTAGCAATGCGAGAATATCTCAGATACCCCTGGCCATGAATCAGTGTCTCGCAATTGGCTGTCATAAAACCAACAGCTACGCTCATAAATACTGGGATGTTCAGCAACTGCGAGTGTCGCAACAAACGTTATTTTACGTGTCCAGAGTAGATTAGATGTTATTTTAAGCCTCTCTAACCGCAATAAAGGTGTTCCAAAGAGAAGACGGGGGAAGACATACTCTAGTATGAAGTTAAGGGAACGCAGAATACATGCACAAGGTTCGTTCTCGCGCAGGATCCCCTGAGCGAAAATACAGTAAGTTGAGAAGGAAGGTTAGGAAACAAGGTGAAAGTTGAAGAAGAAAGTCAGAGATGCTGAAAAACAGGACAGCAGTGAACCAAATAGACGGTCTTAACAGAATGTAAAACATTTTATTTCAACAAAAACTACTCAACTTTCTTAGCGGGACCTCACATTTTACCCATGGGAGAGCTAATTCCCAAAGAAACGATAATTGGAAATCCATGAGGAATAGCAAACATAAAGCAAATTTTCTCTAAGCCTACTTCAAGTGATTTTCTAGCAAACTGAATTTTAAAAACGCGTTACGTAGTCTTATATCTTAAACCCCCTCGTACCGCTAACGTAGATCCTTCAAATTCGACAAAAGCTCGACCCAGACAGTGGTCAACAGCCGGGCCACTCAGCATGTGACACAAAGGGGTGCTCTACCCTACAATTCACGGCCGAATAAACTAAAACGGGTGGGAAAAAAAAATTTTGAGACTATTTAAGACCGAAAGTAACTGCATAAATAAAATGAATGTTAGCTAAGTACATCGCCAACACTAACAGAACTTCACCAGCGTAGAACACAACGCTCTACACTGGTACACCAACACCTGACTACGACCGAGAACCAGTTGCAATATAGTAGCTAACATAAAACACTGTACAGTCGTTCGAGATTGAGACAAAAATGTGTAAGTAAAGAGCAACTGTTGAGCTGATCATATAAACAACAAGACTTACGTCTACACAGTTAGCACAACCCACGTAACTAATGGAATGATGCGGTGTCACAGCGATGCGACTAAACAGCTCAAACTTGTGATGTTGTTCAGTTTTCACCTTAAAACAAAAACATTAAATATGCTACCTTCGATAACAGTTGCATCTTACAAGTTTTTAACATAAACTAAACATCAATTTATCACTAATTTTATAGTTACACCGTTCCCCCACGTCACCTAGGAGGTTATGAAGCAAACCAAGTACCTGTTGAGTCACTCAGAATCGACGACCAACATTGACTGTCTGGAGGTACTGCGGTGTCTCATGCTGTATTTTGCAAAGAAATTAAGCGATAGACCCACATTGTGTTACTGAAATAGTCCAGTCGAATGGACGGCTCAACAGCACCACAGATAAAATACAGAGAGGGAAATATACCTTAACGCCCGTAGCCTGACGATTTTTACAAAGGGGGAAGTACATTGAACAAGTGATACAGTCACTCTCGATACGCAGACCGACAACCGTACAAAAATTCTACAAGAAATACCAAACACACACAGCATAAATTAAAATACAATTATTATACTCCAAGTCAACCTTTATACGCGCCCGGTCGACAAGACTCTAGGGCGAAAGATTATTCCACTTCCTAAACGAATGAGAAAAAAACGTAGAAGTTCAAGGGCATTTGACCCAAATGTTCGATTGGTCACACTCATTACATCAAACTTGAAATGGATATCGAATTTAGCACCACCCGTAGTAGATTTCAGCAAGATTCACTCCAACAGACACGGATGTAATCATTTCACAGACTCCGTGTTTGTCAGCATACCAGAGGTTAGTATCATCAAGCTCTTAACACATTGACCATGTTTGCTCTGTTGTTATGGTTGGTTAGGTTAAGTTTTGAGTTGCAGAACTGAAAAACTGATTTTACTGCTCGAAAATATTTCTATTCTCTCTAAGGGTGAAAAATTTAACTGTACAACAATAATATTTACCTCGAACGCTAAAATTCATTTCAAAAAGGAAGTGAATTGGTTTAAATGCTGCTCATTTGTACCAGTACTTGAATGAACAATTTACCTAACGGTGCACAGATGTCCCAATACGTATTCAACGTGCTAACCTGCGCCTGCTAGAGTGATGGTTAACAGAAATGAAACTTGGAACCGCTCCGTGTGAGTGCCCGACTTCGTGACTCATGCACTTCTACTGAAATAAGCGCATATTAGCCGAAACTTGTGTCGATTTTTTTCACAATATATATATCTCTACAAAACATATTTATGACCAAGCAGAAGTGAAGCAACAAGCACGCAAAATATTTATTTATTCTACAACTAAAAGATACTTGGATGTGTTTCCGTAAATGAGAGAAATAAGAAGGAATACATCGATAGTAATGCAAGTAAAGTAAATCATACAGCGAGCTTGCTGACAACAAAACAAGCGAACGCTACTATGCTTTGAATGGCAGAACTTCAGCGTCACATTTGAGACCACATCCTTCAATTTCGATTTACTCAACACCCCTATAACTATCATTAATACTATGGTTATTAAAAACTCATAATGATATTTAGACAAACAACATTCTTAAGTTACTTAGCAGCAGTAGAACTTTCGGTGTGTAGGTAAATTTTCTGTAGATCACATCAATACGCACTTTTACTTTGTTTACACTCAAGTTATGCAAATTCAAACCAGCACAGACGAGGCAAAATGTTTTAAATTACTACATCCAGTCAAACGTCAAAACGTTGCGTCGCGAAGCGGCTTTTTCCTTGGGCTAAAGCATCAATAAGAAGATGACCAGCCCTGAATGATACACAAGACCACTGTAAACGTCGGTCGAATATTGATGCCTCTTGCGATGACAGTAATTTTAACGTCTTTGCATTGTCCTTCACGCACAACAAGTGAAGCTTAGATTGTCATCCTTCATCAAGCTCAGATCGCCGTTCGCTGCAGATACAACAGGTCTCGCAGACTTTCGGGTTTCCTGAGCCATTGCATGAACCAACCAACTTCGTGATAGAATCAAAGGCAGCCATTGTGACAGCAGAACTCAAGAACTCCTTAGTAAAATCCAGCGAGGTTCGGCTCTAACTTTCGAGAAATGCAAAGCCACAGAACGAAGTTGCACAACTCGGAGCAATACGCGATTAGTACCGAAGAGTAAGTTGCGATTCTGAATTGTAGCCTCAAAACTGAATTGATCAGCTGTAGGTTCAACACAATCTGTGTAGGCGCAGGAACAATACTAAGAGCATACAAAGCGCTACGTATTTCACATGCAAAACTTATGCGACTAAATAAGGCAATCACATACTTACTTTAATATCTAAGCGAGCAAGAGGACATATCGGACACGTATGTTAAAGCTACCCAACACCACATACACACACGCACAAAAGCTCTTGCACTGAGGTGACGATTTACGTCTCACTTGGTCTCGCAAATATTATACAGGGGTAGAGAGCAACCTGCTGGGTCATGTTTCATTGGAATAAAATACATATTTCAGATCAGAATACCCTCTAGTTTGAGGAAATCAACAAAAGTTTTCCCGTTCATTTTGAGGTGGATTGCAGCTACGTCTTAGAGCCGGCGTGCAGTGAAAGGAAGTGAATCAAATGTGCTGGTTTGCTGTGATAGCATCCCTGTAGTCTACAGACCAATACAGAGTAAACAAAAATTCAGGATTATACTTCTACTTTACCTGTAATCTCGACGTTTTTTCATGAGCAGCGACACACGTATTTCAAAAAACAAAGAAGCTCAGTCGCTGGTGCAAAAATATCAGCATTTATTTCGCATTTGTGATCTTCAAATGCCATACTAACTTCTTTGAGCAAGACGAGCTCATGGGTTAGTATAACTGAGCACAGCCAACAACACTTTTTGACTGAAATTTTAATCGTATTTTTTCTCTGTAAACATGGAAGTACGTAACCTTGTGACAGGTATCGACACTCGATTGGAACAGTTGAAGCTGAAGTATTTGAATGCCATAGTCGCGATCGTATAATCCCTCATTGAATTTCATGACAAGCCGAAACTTATGGACACGAGGCTTGCCCTTACAGAAGCCCCGAGTTACAGTTGTTAATTTTTTCATCAATGACAAGCACTCTATTCAGTTTATAAACTTAAGATTGCAAACCATGTCTCGCCGTTCAAAAATAACGCACCACGAGCACCTACCGACACTTTTAACAACATACCCAGTTGCTACCTGTGATAACGAGCCAGGAATACATGTGGGAAAGAATCAGAGAAACTATTTCCTGTGAAAAGAACTCAGACTAAGAAGTCTCGACTACATTATTGCACTCACGAGAACGGTAGAAAAACAATTTTTCCCCACACTTTACATACACCAACATGTTGAACAACATTGATTTCTATTGTAGTTCACTAAGAAGAAACTGGAAGTCTACATATGCATCTGCAAACAGATGTAGAACAGCAAGAACTAGCCTAGTCGACGCCACACACTAACTAGAAGACGGAATAAATTACGACTCTAGAGGCGCAGCTAGTTTGGTGGAAGGAGTAAGACCCATTTCACACTGAGCTAGCAAAGCAACATCTAGCAGGCTCGCATGAGCTACCCAGCACATGGTCCGCGAAACTGGTAGATAGGAATAGCACTGTTACGAACCGTTTCCTTCACACTGAACTCGCACCTTTTATCCAGCATGCGAGATGAAAATGTTATTCCTACCTACCAGTCTCGCAGGCCATGTGCTAGATAGCTCATGCGAGCTTGCTAGATGCTGCTTTGCTAGCTCGGTGTGAAATGGACCCAAGTTCAGACGACGGCTCCCTCCAAGCCACATACAATAGGCAACATTGAACAAATCCTTCTCTAGAAGAGACTGAAGCGCGCATGAACTACTTCTTGAACATGAGGAGACAACTAACGCGCTATTTTGAAGCCGAGTTTAAGGTGATGTTATAGTGGAAAATTACGCATGGTTCCAGTTGATCATAACCGAAGCACAGAAGCCATGAAAACAAACACCCGAGAGTAAATTATTCGAAGAAGTCGATGATAAGACAATCCCTGATTATTTTATACTTTCGTTCCATTACGTTAGACATGCTTTTCCTCTAATTCTACTGTTAATTAAAATGGTGCATCTCGGGTTATGCGCTTTGTGACACGTAGAAATTTACAATTGTAAAAATATATGTTTTCACCATTTGAAATACTCGTTTTGATTGGACCTACCGGCCCCACACATGCAAGCATGTACCACAATGAACGTTTAGATTTCACCCTGGGATAAATTGTAATACGAATATTGCCAATAAATTATTAACCATTTCAGGATACTTATGCTCTACGTCACAGAATAATACTGAGAGGAGTTCTACATTAATTTCACGAACACGTCAAGTGATCAAAAATCTTTACAGGGAACACACAAGCCAATTCCTGGTCCTATCTCGAACGCTGTTTGAATATACCACGAATTTTACGAAAGCTTTTTAATTGAGCAATAATTCTCACAAAAGAGCGCCAACATTCCAGAGACGCGTCCAAGGTTAACTTCACAACGCTAACGCCTACAACTGGCACCAGTTAACTCATGGACCCACCACCCAGGGTTGTCAAATTGTCATTTTTTCTGGCACCAATGCTCAAATTTGGCAAATTTCACAACAAAACATTCACCTTAAAAAGTACACAACATCTGGCGATTCTGCAAAAGCTGCCAAATGCTGAGCCCTGTATCAGATAAAATGAACTAGCAAAATTTCAAACATTTCAACCAAAAGAAAGCCAATTTGACAACCCTGTTATTATCCAAGCACATTGAACGCAACACACCAATTGAGCAAGGAAAATATTTGACACAGTAATTAATAGACCCCAGATACCAAGTGTGCGAATCAAGGTCATGAAGAATTTCACAAAGGGAAATCAATTTCAGAATTTTCAAGCCCTCAACAGAGGTATTTCTCAACACAGTTCTAAACGTTTCAGAGTGTAAACGTTGACTTTAAAATTTTAGACAATATTGATAACTTGAACTTGTATTTCATGGTATTCTAACTATGAATAAATGTCATAACTTTTGGAATAGTTGTTAACGCGGCCATGCAAGTGCAGCCTTGTACAACAGCGGCGGAGTACGCAACAAAAACACGCCTAGTGTTTTTTGTTCATAGCGATCAAGTAAAATTATGAGAAGGTGAAGGAAACTGAGTGAAAATCCTCTAAAACAAGGGCACAATATTCTATACATGCTCTTTGATCAGTGTAAAGCAGCAACGTCTCTACAGCTTGACCACCACCACCACAGTTATGTTATCGATCTTATTCATCACAGTAATCAAAACTTATCTTCCTGATGACACATGATGAAATTTGAGTCATTAGAATGCTCCTGTTTCATCAATATGGACATGACGATTTAAGCACCGCAACAAAACCCACGCCTAAATTTGGACAACACAATATTGAGGATTTACTGATACGGATGGATAATGTGAGGCGGCTATTATGTGCACGCAGGAGCTACCCAGACATCACTCGACGGCGCTACGTAGTTTGGAGCCTAGATACAGTAGATTCCCCTTACGGTTATCGATGGTGATTCATCGTGATGCCAACAAATGGTGATTTATCGTGTTAGCCTATAGAGTAGTTACTTCACGAGAATCGATCGTAGGATGGGAGACAGAAACACGAGACGGTGATCGATTGTGGCCAGAAGGAGCGCTAACTACGAGGCAAGATTGCAGCCACAGTTGTCAGATACAGGGTGCACTTCATGGCAACGTTTCATCTGTTAGTCGGCCAAATTTGACAACTCTGTCCAGAAAAAAGTCCAAATTGACAACCTTGCTGCATATTTTAATGAAACGTTTTACACTTTTAAACTGAAAAGAATGAGCACTCTGTAGGTATAAGGTCTATTTATGCCGAACTAATAAGCAAATACCACATTAATTTATCGAGAACCCATAAACCGGGACTTCTACGACACGCACGTGATCAGACGGCGGCAGTTGCACAACGGTATGAGACGGAGCGTAGCATCCTAGTCTCTGCTATTCACCAGAACATCAATTTCATCAGACGCCAAGTGCCGGCGTTGTACTTGGGCGGCTAAAGTCATAAATGCTCCGGCGAAAAAGTTAGACTGAGGTAGAATGCAGCAACGCGCGGCACAAAAACACTACGAAAAATCTATGCTATAACACGTTTGATGTCGAAACTTTGATCAGCATTTGCGAATATACTCGTAGCACTACTCTATTGGTCCGAATGAAGGAAGGGATCGTAGAGGTCGAGCTCTATGTTGCTGCTACACTACAATGCCCGCTAATGCAACTTTGTGATGAACTAACGGAAACTTCCGCGGAACACAAAATTGTACAAATTTTACCCATTTATACGAAATCTCAAATGAACACCGACGGATGATAGTGACTATAAAATGAACAGCGACGGAAACCAAAAAAAAATTGAACCGGGAATCAATGACGTCAAAGTTAGACAGCATCATCCATTTTTTATTAGCGAGCTCGTTATTAACTCCCTTCATGAATTTGTCAAAAAAAACACATTACCGCAAGATAACATGACGAACAACAAATTCAATTTCCTCAGTGTTTTCATGCCCTTTCTGAAGTTGAGATTCTAGCACAAAAATATTCCTTTTGATAGTTAAGTATAAAAAACGTTCTCCTAGGACGCAGGATTATCATTATTGCCTTGTTTATGGACCACCTCGTCTACAGAGGAAATCAACGAGCACAACGCTAAGTTATCTATTATTCTATTTTTTCTAACTACTAACACTCTGTAGGAAGAACTTTTTTTCTCCATTCAGCCTATTCTATGAACACAAAGAAACTAGCTTTTGAATTTATTGTGTCGGAGAGAAGTATATCTTAATTTTCAAGGTGACAGATAAAAAATTACTGAAAAAACACAGAATTGCAGAACAATTCAACTTAGTTTCTCGTTGCCGATTTAAATTTGTGAAATTGTGCCTTAATTAAACCGAAAATCATGTCAGTCTGGGCTGTCTAATCGCTCACTGAACAACTGCAACAGCACATGTCAAAAAGAGCGTCAATATTTCAACAACAGTTTCAGAAACTGCAACCAAGTAGTGCGAGTTACAGTTTCTCCTCGCAGGTATCCAATTTACTCATACCATCAACTCTAAAAAAATAAGACGAAAGGAAAGACATTGTTCAGATGAGCCCATTCAGTTCGTTGTGGGGAGAAAAATTCGGTTTGATTATACATGTAGAATGATACCTCTCACCACCAGCGATCAACGCTCTTAATGCAAGCACAACCGACCCTGTCGACGACGCCGAGACCCGCAGCTCCTCACACACCTTATATTTTTCTCGTACCCACAACTACAACTAACGCTTTAAATAAACTTGCCACATCATACTGCCCCAATGAACAAGTACCGCAGCTAACCACGGGTGTCAGAAACATGCCGTCTTCACGAAGGTTTCATCATTTCTGCATGTCGTAGTTTTATTCTGCAGATATAATAACGTATCGTAGTTACATTTTGCAGAGAATTTAAATAACATGCAGTCCCAACACTTATCCAGTGGCATTTTAGAGAAAATCATTTTAGAACAAGTAGTTTCCCAGAGATGTTTACTATGAAAATTCACATTGAGCTTGGCTAATCAGCATTCAGTAATGGTTTGGTAGTTTTAGGTATTTTTTTAATTCGGTACTAGAGAGGTGTAGGGAAAACAGGCATTCAGAAGTTGAAATAGAGAGAAAAAATGATATGTTTGAAACGGTGAAACATCCAACATGAAAAAATAAACTCACAAACAACACAATAAACAATTTAACTTTGAAATTAAACCCACAGCAGATTCCGGCAAACAAGTTTTGCCATCAATAGGAAGCTGAAGACATGTGAGCATCATACTGACGAGCGGTGATTCGAAATCTAGAGTCTCCCAGTAAAGGGGACCAAAAGAATGCCACCGACCTAAAATGAGCGTCAAGTGATACGGACACTCACGGCGACAATTTCCTTCAGATCTTCCCACCGGTACCTCCCCAAATTCCCCATCTCAGTTCAAATGACACAAGTCTCAAGAAACCCACGCTTACCCCAAACAAGCGGCTCCAGTCACATCCTTCCATGGGAGAAACTTCCCCATACAACGAACACCTTCAACCAGCGTCATCAGAAAACGAAGTTTCACAACTCAACAATTCACTTCAGGTCATGTCAGCCTGAAAAAATCGGCGAGTGAGAGTTAGCATTGATGAATGAAATAAAATATCATGAGGATGTATGAGGTCTACATGGCCGCTGACAATGCGTCACCACACACCAAGCAGAGGACAACATAACACCCACATGACCACACACCTAACAGAGGACAACATCACAACCACACGCCGAAACAATACACAATCCCAGAACTACGCTATTGCTTGGTTATACATATACCTCGCTCAATAGTCACGGTAGTTACCATATTAATAATTACACCATTGCTCATAATATACCTCCATAATTACGATGTATTCACACTATTACCTTTAAGGATAGGTAATCCACGAAATCACGCACAGAAACTCGGACGTACCAAATGTATTTAACGTCAACTCTACAACTGGAGACTATACACTCTTTCACATGATGTCCTCAGTCCTGCAAATATATTCCTTTCTCCCTTCCGATTCGGCACCATTTTGGATTGAAGAAACCAGAGTTCATTAAAATGAGTCTCTTCGTTCCACAATATATATTTAAATACATAATTTTCCAGATCACAATTTAAACTATAAAATCTAGTCGTGTCTAGTATCTACTTACTGCTAAGTTTTCAGTGTTGGGAACATCAAACTGGGTGCCTGGCTGCGTGAATGCAAGGCATGCTGTGCTGGCTGTTGTGTAGTAAAAGTCGCAAGTCGCTGCGATTTTCATCATATTAGTAGTGATATCTCACGGCATCTCCCACATTGAAAACGAAATGAGTTCAATTTGGCTAGATGAAATTTACAGGAGCATAAAAATTTCACTTGTGCATTGGATGAGAAGGACTGAGATGCAAATTAAGTATTTAGTCGATAACAAATAGGAACGACTAAAAATGATGTATGAGTGAATTGTAGATGCAATAGTTTTATGTAGCACCTGGCAGTAATTTGTCAACTGTAAAATCGGTAGTTTCTGGCTCTAAAGCTGCGTTTACATTGACACTCACATTAGAAGCTCATATCCTTGGGCCGCGGGCAAGTGCACGTTGCGAAAGAGTGGCGAGTGTTTACACTAGAAGAACGCAGTGCAGGGCACTGCAGGCGTGCAGAAGAGTGCTCAGTTGCCTTTCAGACACGATGATGGAAGGTGCTTCGCTCCGCGCACTTCTCGTCGTCAGGAAGCTCTTTCTTTAATGTTTCAGTTTTTAAATGTTTCACTGGAGGTTCGCCACAAACATTAATGGTTGCGGTAGAGCTCTATCAGTCTCCCAACACCTGGGCGTGTCCAAACGTATTCTGATGACATGCTGCAGGCGACGGCGCATAGATCTTCTCTCCTCCACATCAAGACAACGACTGAAGATGGAGTGAGTGACGGGCAGACTGCTGCGAAGAATGGCAAGGGAGAATGTCCAAGTGAACCTCACGGTGCCCGCCTGCTAGCCCGGCAAAAGTGTATGTGCCCGTCGAAGTGACACTCAGAGTGTTGAAAAGAGTGTCCATGTAAACGCAGCTCAATACTCCACCGGAGAAGGTTCAAACATTTCTTCAAGTTTTCCAGAGACTTTACCAACTCACTTGAAATATTTACATACGACGTAATACAGCAAAATTTCCAACGGCCAGTTCAAACGTGCACACAAATTATTACCAAGGTCCCTTTGTACCTGCTCGTATTAACGCCTAATCCTGATGTTAGACTCCCGAATTTCTTCGGTTCACCATAAATAACACTTGGCAACACGTCAGTCCCACTGCTTCTCAGAAGCAACCAACGTTATTCTGAAACTCAACGATTAAGTGATAAGATTTTTCTGAATTTACAAAGTTGATGTACCTGCAAAAATATTAAAAATGTTCTAGTGATACTGGTATATTATTATGAATTACTCGTGTGTTGAACAACGGCTTTCAGAGCAACGTGTCTACATTTGATGTAACCCATATAATTTCAACTATTTTGACTAACTTTACCACTACTTTTGTAACATGAGTTTTCGCAGGTTGGGCCACATGTTTGAAGGTTCGAACAATTATTGCTCGGGTAAAGGCCGATTTTCTAGTAGTTGTCACTGGTAAGACATGTATTTCCCACGAAGATAAAAATATAAAATATGTTAAATATAAAATACATAAGTAACATTGCAATCATAATTTTACATCCTGCCATTTTTCAAAATGAACAATTGAACTTTCGTAAATAACTTTTCACCAACATAAAGTTAATTCATCAGGCTAAGGCTAATGCACGTCCAAAAATCAGAGTCGAAATAGCTCCAGAGTTGTTAAGCACATAGAAATTCTTGCGATTTGACAATCAAAGAAACACTCTTTAAATAAACAAAACTAAATTCAAGAATCAAAGTAAGCGTCTAGCCAAAGCAGGAAAAAAGCAACAAGCAGCCTCGAAAACTTTATCAAAATTTATCTTCCACCAAACGCGGTCAGAAAAATCATTCCAGCATATGAATTGACTTAATTCCTGAAACTTATAAGAAATGCACTTGCTTTAAGAACATTTTCTATAGTGTGTAATAGTTTAAGAAAACATTAATTCCATAACAGCAGAAACCTGTTCCCTTTGGATACTTCGAAATGGATGACATTTTTTCCCATAAACTAACAATTTTACAACAATTGAAACCAGTTCCCCATGAAAACAGGGGTTGGGGGAGGAGTTGTTGTAATTCTTTGAACGCATGAGGCGGCTGGAGACGTAGCAGAAAGAATGAGACAGAGCCTCACTCGAAGATGGCTTCAAAGGACATGTCAACGAAGCCAGGGTCGGAGCGCTTCTTCCAGTACTCGCTGTTGAACTTCCAAGCGCCTTCCCCGCCCGCACTGCCGCTCACCTCATCCAGCCTGCAGCGGTTAAAGCTTTGAAAAGAAGTTCCTAACGTATACTTATTTAACACGTCCACCGCGGTTGTGAACGGTTGGTTTGGTTAGGTTGTAAGTAGCAGAATAGGTAAATCTATTTTGATGCTCGAAAACATTTTTATCCATCTTAAGAAATATGAAAAATACAATTCCACGATACATTTCACCTCGTAAGATAACCGTTTATTTCTTAAAGAGGTTGCGAAACAGAATAAATGTCGTTTATTTATTTATACTGGTACGTGATTGAGCAATTTGCCGACTGGTACACATATGGCACAACACGTGGGGAACGTGTTAATGGACACATACCTTTCTTAAAATAATGAGTGCGTGTTAATGGACACACATCTTTCTTAAAATAATGAGTGCGTGTTAATGGACACACATCTTTCTTAAAATAACGAGTGCGTGTTAATGGACACATATCTTTTTTAAAATAATGAGTGCGTGTTAATGGACACATATCTTTCTTAAAATAATGAGTGCGTGTTAATGGACACATATCTTTCTTAAAATAATGAGTGCGTGTTAATAAACTTCTTTAAGCGAAGACAGAGAGAGAAGCTACTGACAGAGAAAGGGAAGAATTAGAGGTGAAATATTTGTCAAACAACGAGCGTTATGCCAAGAGTGCACTTGTAGACTATCTTCAAAAGTAGGAATGAATTTCGTCTCTGCTGACAGCAAAAGGTCTAGGCACTTCCCTAGAGAAGGCCTACAATCACAGTACCTGAAAATATACACAGAGGATTCAAAATGATTACCAAAAACGTAGTAGACAATGATGCATGTAGACCAACATGTATCAGATATTTTTGAGACAAACGGTGACCAACATGCCAGGATTATCTTATCCCCTTGCTATCACCAAATTTAGTAGCAACCACCTGCATAATGCTGAAAACGAGCTATCGTATAGGGGTTCATTTCGTTAGTGTCAGAGGCAGAGCGTTTTGAAATTCATGACAGCAAATTATTTGTTCATTTCAGGTACAGCAATTAACAACGCAACCACCATTTACTTCAAGCCTGAAAATCTCACAGCCTAGACGTTCCGCTGCTCTTCGTCTATCTGAAACCCTAGTTTGGCCTCGACCGGCACCTCGCAACCATTATGGTATGTTCATTACAGAGAATATAAAATAAAAACAATCTGATAACTCACGCGAACTCAAAGCGAACATAAATTACTCGAACCAAATATATTACCTGTGAATCGTCACGTTCAGGCAGTAGAATGCCCTGAAAACGTTACGATATAGAGTATAGATAACCTCATCCAACCAGTCCCCGATCAAAACCTTCACCGCACTTCGCTCTGTATTGAATTTAATTGCGCAGTCCCCGATACATTAGCCGCGACTGCAGAAATCCCAGTACAAAAGAGCAACGTCAGTCTGGGCCATATATGGTACACGTTATACTCAAACTGACAGCCGTAATTACTCGGCCACCCTACACATCTTTTTGCCGTGCAATATATTACGCAAGGTTCACAGCCATCTCACTTTGAACGCGAGGTGCGAGGGAGAAGACAAAGCACCTACCTGAACCACATTGGGATGTGTGGAGTGCCGTCAGTCTCCCTCTGTTTCCTGCGCTCTCGCTGCTGTAGCTCCAGGAATTGTTTCATCTCCTCCGCCTCCTCCACACGCCCTTCCTCCAACAGCCTGCAAGACAAAATCGCAAAATATATATTCAAACGAACAATTTTCTAAATATATTTACGGAGATGATTAAATACTCTCATGTGAATTTTAGCTAAAGAGTGACTAATGCTGCAAAATTTTTACTTGCTATCTAGCACTTCACGAGCATGTGAGATTTTGCTCTACAGCTCAGCAACAATTACAGGAAACAATTCTTCATACCTAACCCTCCGTTAAATAACAGACACAGTAGATCAGACAACTTTCACAGTTGGTCAAGCCACTTACCATAGGTCAGACAACTGCCACATTTGGTCAAGCCACTCGGAGTAATTCAGACGACTGACACAGTTGGTCAAGCTATTCACCGTAGGTCAGACAACTTTCACAGTTGGTCAAGCCACTCACAGTAGGTCAGCTAACTGGCAGTCACGTCACTCACCGCTGGTCAGGTCGGAAGCGGGTGTCGGTGGGAGGTAGGACGTCACGCTGTTCAGCCCTCAGCTCGTTCAGCTCGATCGCGAACCTGCAGTAAGAGATGAATCAAAATCTAGTATATTTCATGTTAATTGTGCGCTTGCTAATTTACTGAAGAAAGGCATAAGCTTGGGAACAGACAAACAAAATAAATTACAATAAGAATGCAAAAAATACTTATATCGCATGCGTGTAGTTGTCAGAATAATATTTGAATAGAACATAAGTAGCATTAATGTTAAACTAAGTACAAACAATTGCACTAAGATTATTTATAAGTTAATTTAAGCCCTTCTAACGACAACAACAAAGGCGTTCTCAGAGAAAGAGGCAGGCATCATTTAACACGGAATTGAGGGAACGGAACAGAGCATCTACACACAAGGTGTGAGGGTGTTCCCACACCTAGCGCATGTTAAGAGCAAGATCAAAAAACGTGTGCGAAACAAGGTAAAAGTTATAGAAGAGAGAAAAAAAAGGTTTTAGGTGGAGAAAAAAATACGACAATGAATTGAAAAGAGTGTCCGTGATATAACCAAAAACTGACTATATTTTAACAAAAGGAAGTTAAACTAACTTTTCACCTTACATTATTTAGAGCGATAATTCCCGTAGATACAACAGTTGCATCCTCAGGGAAAAAATTTGCACTATTCAATAAGCCATCTAAACATGTGTGATCTACAACACTGAGTCAGAGATTGAGATCTTTCCGACAGATTCAGTAAAAAATAAACACACACAGGAAACATAAGAATACAACCAAATGCACAGCATCATGCTAAATTCATCGGCAAAGCTTTGAAAGACAAGTGTAAGAAAACCTAATAACAATCATCATTTATTCACTTTTAGACATCCAAGTAGAGAATTTGTTTCGCTTATAATACCTGAGAGAAAAATCATCAAAATGAAAATAACGAGCAGGGAAGTAAGCTAAAGCAAATATTGGTCATTCAACCCGACTTTCCATCAAAACTAATGTGAACGCAACACACAGAGCCAGGCAGAGGCAAAAATACAGCAAGCTGCGGTCCAACATGCAACTTGAGAAAAAGAGCTATATAGCCTATCGTGAGTCCCTTTTGTAAGCTGCTAGGCAATTTTTTCAATGTGTATATTTTATGGGCATCCTCTGAGTACTCTTCCAGCCATCCCTGTTTCTTTAATCCCTTCAAATGTGTTCCATTAAGATATTTCCTGTCAAGTTATTCAAGCATTTCCTGATGAGTATATTTTTGCCCTTCTTAATTAATTGTCTTTTCAGAGACTTCAATTTGGTATGCTTCATCGGCACTCGTTATTAAACCATTGGAGACCAACTCCTTACTATGAAAATTTACACTGAGGTTTGCAAGTCAGTATTTGGTATTTGTTTGGTAATTAATTATTAGGTAGTTTTTTTACTCCGGTAAGAGGTGAAGGGAGCGCAGGCATTCAGAAGTTAAAATTAAGATGAAATGCTTTGTTCGAAACAGTCAAACATCCAACCATCAACAGCCCTTCCAACCCCACGTCAGAATATAATTATAAACTAAAAAAAGACCCAAGCGCGAACAAAATTAAGAATGGGCAGACGGACCTGGTGAAGACGTAGTAGAGGTGGTTGTTCTCAGACATAGTCCAATGACGAATCAAAAACGAAGCAAAGGCGACCAAAAAGGAAGGCTGGGCAGACGGACCTGGTGAAGCCGTAGTAGAGGTGGCTGTTTAGGCATAGCCCAATGACAAATCAAAAAAGAAGCAAAGGCGACCAAAAAGTAAGGCTAGGCAGACGGACCTGGTGAAGCCGTAGTAGAGGTGGCTGTTCTCAGGCATGGAGCCCGGCCTCCACACGACCCTGGCGGAGGGCGCGTGGCCGCAGTAGAGCGCCTCGGTCCACTTGCCGAACAGGTTGTGCAGCACCGCCCCCGTCTGGTCGTCCGTGATCGTGCCATACACCTCGTGGCGCTTAGACGACCACGAGCTCGCCTGAAACAATTACTCACTTGAAGAAGGTAA
Organism: Platorchestia sp. MABIK; assembly: GCA_014220935.1. Lineage (NCBI taxonomy): Eukaryota > Metazoa > Arthropoda > Malacostraca > Amphipoda > Talitridae > Platorchestia > Platorchestia sp. MABIK. Next base: position 49,243 of record JACJUY010002354.1, on the reverse strand, counting down.
AAAAAATTTTTACTAATGATGAAACACCTAACCCTCTGCCGCCCCACGTTCTCCACATTAAAAATACTCAGTAAAAATGCTCGTATGTTTAAATTTTTGTCATGTAAATGTTCATATGTGTTTTTTTTAGTGATGTACCGATGTATCGGTATCGGCAAGTATCGGTCATTTTACTGGTATCGGTATCGGCATCGGCAAAATCCGGCCGATACTTTACCGATACTTTCCTATAATACGTATTTTATCATAAAATTTAAAGTCATAAATCATGAAAGGAAAAGTATAAGCAAATAAAGAGCCTATTCATACCTAGTAAATTA
>JACJUY010002354.1:12162-23343 GCA_014220935.1 Platorchestia sp. MABIK | reverse complement strand
GCGGCCACACACACACAAATAAGGCAAGTAATGAGAGCTGGAGTGAGGCAGCAGCCACACACAAATTTGGTAATTAATGATAACCACGAACCGCCTCGCACAAGGGTGCCAGCTAGGGACCCAGGGAGGGGAGCAGGACTGGGGACGAGGCAGCCCACACCAGCCACAGGCTCTGGGGGTAGTGAGGCAAATTATAGCAAGGCTCATCATTATGGGGGTGATGACACAAAAAATGCAAAACCATAGGAAGGGTCGATATAATAATAAGGGCTGCCATGAGGTGATGGGTATAATCAAAATAGAGAGGGTGCTCTAAATTACAATAGGATGAAAGTAATCATTCGGGATAAGTAACTGTTAGGCGAGTCATCATCATAAAAGAGAGAGTTACCATTAGGTGACCTGTTATCACAAAGCATAGCCATTAGGTGAATTATCAGAATGGAGAGGGCAACCATTAGGTGGCCTGCTATCACAAAGAGGGGGTAACCCTTAGGTGACCTGTCACCACTAGTGTAACCATTAGGTGACCTATCACTAGTGTAACCATTAGGTGACCTATCACTAGTTTAACCATTAGGTGACCTATAACTGGTGTAACCAATAGGTGACCTATCACTAGTGTAACCAATAGGTGACCTATAACTGGAGTAACCAATAGGTAACCTATCACTAGTATAACCAATAGGTGACCTGTCACCACAAGGGCAGCCACTAAGAAGCTTGTCACCACTTGTGTAACCATTAGGTGACCTGTCGCCACTTGTGTAACCATTAGGTGACCTGTCACCACTTGTGTTACCATTAGGTGACCTGTCACCACTAGCATAACCATTAGCACAAGACACAGGGGGCGGGATGACATTCAATGGGGCATGCCAGCAGCTGAGGTGCGCAGGGGTGATGCTGCTTAAATATGGCTTCCTGAGCACACGGGGGTCTCGATAGCACAGTGATATTAAAAACGTTAAAATGTCAAATAAAATTGTTAAAAATAATAGCTATGTAAATAAAAACAACTACTATTATAAACGTCAAATAAAACTGTTAAAAACAATAGCTATGTAAATAAAAACCACTATTCTACAGAAAATAACAATGATTGTAACACAAACAATTCCTTATAGTGGTTTTAAAGAAATTACTCTGATTCTTTAAAAAATATTAGATGGAGATTAGATATTAGTTTAAGCCTCCTTTAACCACCAAAAAAGAATTCCAAAGAGAAGAAAGATGAAAGCACTATTTAATATGGATGCAAGGGAATGCAAAATCTAAGCACAAAGTGTGTTCCCACATAGAATTTTTAGTACATAGAAACAGCAAGTTAGGACATAAGATCTTGAAACAAGATAAAAGTTGTAGAAGAAAGTAATAGGTGCTGAAAAGAAAGACAGCAGAGAATTGAAAAAAAAGATGGTCCATAACAAACAAAAACCTATTTTATTTCAACACAAGTGATGCCTACTTAACTTTCAACTCTGGATCTAGCATTTTTTCCTGGGGAGTGCTAAGTCCTATGGATACAATAGGTTGTCTCCTCAGAGAGGAGACAAGAAACACATACTAAGGGACTACTATGAGAATGAATTCTCACGCAAAAATCACTTCAAAGGGAAACCAGTGCGTCAATGAGAACACCCGAGTAGAAATTAAAACAACTGCAGAAACTGAAGGAAATAGAGCAAACTGGATCAAAGTTGTGATCACATAAGAGCTAAAGGAATAATGAACAAAAGGAGGGAAATAAACAAAAGTTAGTTAAGATGATCCTTCAATACGATGAGCATGCTCTACAGCACGGGTTCCCAACCTGGGGTGCTTGCACCCCTTGGAGTTGACCATATTCCACGAGCGTGAGAAAAGTCCAGGAAAATAACAGGGTATTGGCTATATGTTGACATTTTTATTTTAGGGGTTGCAAGCTTCGAATGACATTCCTTTAAGAGTGCGGGCCAAAAAAAGGGTTGGGAACCCCTGCTCTACAGCAAAAGAAAGTAACTTAGGACATTCCTAAGCAAACTGGAGTGTGAAGAACTCTGCTGTATCAAAATGAAATGCAGGGATGAGAAAAGTCACATGTTAATTCTTTTCCTCCTAACGTTATGCGTAAAATATGTTTCAAATCAATGCACCTAAGACAGAATACATTTGTTAAAACAAAGACATTTTTAGAAATTTTACATGTATTAATAAACTTCTGACTACCTCTATGTGTTCACTGCTTCACGCCGCTCATTTCATAATGCGTTTCAAAAATTGTTTGAGATCAGCATAATTGATTTCAGAGAGGAAAAATTGAACTAAGTCATCATCATTGGCCTGTGCAGGTATCATTTGAAGTAAGGGTGATGCCTCACACAACCACTGCTGCAGTGAGGGAAGACTGACATGGCACTGCGTTCTGCACGACTTTGCTTATATGCAAGGAAGTGGATTTCAAAACTTGATGCTTCTAAGAACTGAAACATTCCAAACAACTGAAATTTTTGAACTTGAAATTATTACAGAAAATATGATATTGATCCCATTTTTAGTAGCTCAGATGAATTTAGTTCATAAGAATGTCTTCTATTTCAAATTAGGTATGCTTTTATTCTGCAAGGATTGTAAATAATCATCAAACGTATGCTCATGTAACACATAAATAGAAGCCAATGCAAGCTTGTAGAGGCAGGCTTATGATGTTTACACTATTAAGTAGTGTCCTGTTAGGTGTACACTTATTGTAGCTCAAACATCGAGTCTATGAAACAGAGTTCAAAGTAATGACAAAGAGGAATGGAAAAAGTGTGTTTTGGCACAGAGTAGCACACAAACGAACAAAACAGCAATCACAGTCAAAAAGTAAGTTAAAATTTCTAAAGAAATCACGTAAACAAAAGAAATTAAATTAAGTATGTACTGCAATCACACAGAATTTGTGAAGAAAAATAAGCAAAACCACCAACTTATCCCAGTACCCAGTTGATAAAAAAAATTTGTACCAAGTAATAAAAAATAAATGATGAACACAATGAACACTCAACAAATAACTAGAATAAGGGAAAAAATTGCCGATACTCACGAAATGGAAAAAATGAACTAAGGTGAGGGTCCGAGCAACAAATTTGTTGAAAATCGCTTAATGGTGTACATGTGAGGGGAATCGTAGTGAGCTGTAATGAAAAAACGCAAAAAAAAGCTCTACTAGCCATCAAATTGAAGGACCAGGAGTAGAATGCTTTGAAGGTTACCTCAAGATACCGAACATCGAGAATTGGGTCGAGTTTCACAACAGAGAAAATCCACCAGTAGATTTCTAAAGGGATGGAAGGACACTACACAAGAGTTGCTTGACTGCGATAGGCCGCCATGGCGATAAAGTAGGAAAAATCCAAAAACAGACTTTTCAAGAAGAATTACAGCAGAAAAAATTTCAACAGACGTTCAAAAGACTCAAGGAAACGAGAAGTACCAGCGAGGAGTGAACACACAAAATGCAAGGAAAAGAAAAAGCCAACAACACACATAGAAACCATCAGAAGCAACAAAATTTGTAGGTCCTGATACAGCAAATAACAAAGAGGTGGAAGACCACTGACAGTCAAAACACAAGGAACGATATTTAAAGACACATAGAAAGTAGCTTTTTGAGAACAGTAAGCTTGCAAGTCCTGACCAGTGGGCGAGTCGTCAGAAGGTGACGCAGGGGAGAGGAGAGGCCCAGTGCTGGCTGCTGCTGCAGGCGAGACGTGATCGCTGTACAGCATCTGGTGCTGCTTGCGTAGCCGATGCTGCTTCAGCTGCTCTACCCACTGCAGGTAGTTCTCTTGTGACTCGCACTGTGGGCCATTACCGACATTTAATTATATTGTTGCCATTACTATATTAGTTAGTTTGAGATTACCTAACAAAGGCAATCTCAAGACGGCAAAACGGGACCATTTAGTAAGAATTATAGAAAACGGGGAATCTAAGTACAAAGTGCTTCCCCATAAGGTGGATATCCTACACATAGACACGTCAAGTTGAGAAGGATGAGGAAGAAAAGATAAATGAGAGATAGTAAAAACGACACGAAGCATTTTTATAGCTGAGTTAACGTAACAGTATCCCTCATGGAGACGCCAGTCCCCACTGCATAGGATACACAAACCTATACATCTAACCCTATCTCCTCTGAGGGGTACCACCATTTGATAATCTTTATTTCACGGTGCCAGTGAAAAATTCCGAAACATGTTAGAGACTTTCCAATAGTATTGCAGAGTTTATAGGCTGCTATTAGAAAAATGTTACAGCTAAGAATTAGATAGTATCTTAGAGTAATCAATAACTCCTCAGTTATAATAATTGGCATGCAGCTGAAGCCACAGCACAGGAAGTTCTTAGTTTTACTGTATCAGTTAACCCCAACTGCAATACCATTAATATTGCTACAGAAACAGAGTGAGTGTTGAAGAGACAAAACACTTAAATCAAATGAAGAATCCAACTTGATTTCGTCATGGCCTCAGTATCATTTACCAAGAAATGATAAATGCTTGGCCTCTCACTCAAACATATACAGAGAACTGATGATGGAGAAGTATTTGATCAATAAATTACTGAGGAACTGGATTAAAATAAGCACAGCAATCCTTACAGACTCAAAATCGCCTTTTTCAGGAACAACAATAAGGAGACAACATTTACCTTCATGTGCATTCTAAAAGCACGAAAACACACTTTCGACGATTCTATCAACACTTACACAATAATGCTATCTATACGTCTTCAGAAAGATAAAAAAATTGAGTATATTCCAACACCTGTTTCTATACGGATCACAAGCAAAACATTGAAATAAGAAAACCGAACACGAGGCTCCTTCTTAAAAGAACTGAAGGACAACAGACACACCCGAATGTGGATGATGCTGGCATCAGCATCAATGTCAATCCTTCGTCGTGACGCCTTGGTGCTGATGACAGAGAGCCCGATATCCATGCTGCCATGCTTCTTGCCCCTGGCCAGCTCGGCTGCATTCTTTGCGTAGGTCAGGATGCTGTTGTCCAGGGCAAAGTATCGCTGCACAATAAACGAGTCTGATTTGTGGCCACCACATGATGTTAGAGTGAGCAATTGTGATGCTTACATTACTTGGTGTTAATTTTAAAGGTTTAGAGCAGTGTTTCTTCAAAACTAGCAATACTCTTGTAATAACCAGAATTGGTTTGGCCATAAATTAATAACATCTGAGTGAAACCACTGGTGCAGTATTTAATATTCATCAGGAAAATTTGATATGAAATCAATACTATATTTACATACATCTATTTCCTAAACCAATCAAGCATCTAGAATTCTAGATCCACAAATTTTGAATGACCAAAGCAAGTTGGCTAGTAGATAGCAGAATACTAAGGAACTCTTCAGGAAAAAATTTGCACCTATCTCTAATGCAATAAATTCTTCAACTCGACACCTGTCCACTACAAATTTTCTTAGCTTGAGTTACACAGTTGATGTGTCATTACAGACTGAATAACAAAACACTACCCATTTATTACCTGCCAATGAATTAAAATTAAATACAAACTATAAAACAAAAACATACATTTGAGAAAAAATAACAAAATTCAGTTTCACTGCGTATATATCAGCAATACAACTCTGGTGGTGTCATGCTATTTAAGGAGAGCAAAATCATGATCTACAATGGGATTCTAATGCTAAGTAATGAGTTAATTACTGTATAATTTTAATGACAAGACGTACCATGATATTTTCCTGGAGTTAACAACCGAACATGCTATTCATGAATGGCCTAATAATGATCTACAATGGGATTCTAATGCAAAGTAATGAATTAACTACCATAGAATTTAAATGACAAAGGAGTACCAAGACATTTTACTGGAGTTAAAACGTTGCCTGCGATACGACACACAGGTGGGTCAGGCCTATGCTTTTCCTGCTGCAAAACGACTCATCAATGGGTCATTTGAAAAGTTTTAACAATTTTTCAAAATTAATGGTATTTAATGGACCTAGTTAATGTTTGGTATTTATAAAATTTTCAACAAATGCTGAATACTGAACTTCAGTTGAACTCAGCGCAGTCAATGTGTTAACTACTGAACAACGTACTCACCTTGTGCCAGCCTTTGAGGGGCCACTTGCGCCTCTTGTGCAGGTAGCCCTCAAACTTGCCAGGGGAGAACTCAAACCTCTGGCCTTGCTTCAGGCCAGATAATATCTCCCACTCGCCTTTCTTGGTCACTAAATGGAAACAATTTAAAGTGCCAATGAGAGAAGTTCAGCTATTTCTGAAATTCAACATGATGATTATACATTAAAAATACAGCAGTAAAAGTAATACATCTTAAAAATTATACAACGCTAACTGAATCAATGAAATGTGTTACTCGTTAGTTGGCAATGTTCATATGCTGCAGTTTTCTGGTTGAAAAAAAAAACAGCTACAGGGAGACTTCAACTTTATGGCAGTACTGGCATCTTTACTTCATAATTATGATCAGTCTCCTGCAAATTCCATTGAAACATGTCTTGAATTCTGGTCTTCTTAAAGCAAATGATGTAAACAGCTTTAGGGGGTCAACTGTATAATCCATTAACTGTGGGTGTTTTATTTATATAACCCAGAGACCACAGATGGGCCAGACTCAGCAGAGGAGTTTAGTTAAATGCACTTCTTTTTGCAATTAACCAAAAACCAGGTTACCATGCACTGTTGAAAATAATTTCTAGTTGAGTGATGGATTTGTATTTCAATCTAGTTTCATAAATTTTATTAATTACCATTTTTCATATTAATTTGAACATGCAAGCCTTAAAGTCATCCATTTTATACTTGAAGAAATGAGAATGCAATTTCACTGAGTTATACGAATATTATACTAACAAAAATGTCAAGAATTCAACCAGAGGAAGATATGGAGCAAATCAAATTTGTTTATTCTAAATGTTCCATGGAAATACTAGCACAAACTTTAAAAACATCTTTTATTCATATCATATATATATAACACTACTTTCTATTCTAAAAAATTTTCCCATTTCCCATTCTTGATATTTTAAAAGAAGCCTTGAACATTTTTCATTTCTGTTCACAGCAGCAGAGCTCATGGCAGCCCAAAAAAAGCATTCATTCTGCATGCCACTAATATTTTCTTGAGCTCTTGTACAGATATATTATACAGCCAAAATTACATGGTGGCATTTTCCTCCTTTCAATAGAGGCATCCTCATTAATATTGTATTCACAATTCAAGTAAGGACTGAACCCTAAAACTTTCAATAACACAAAAACTTACACATGACAGTTTATAGCACTTGACAAAAATCTTCTTAAACCTCACACGTTCAAACAAAAGACCGAGTTTCTACTAGGCCTCACCAGGGCAATGGCGCTCAGTAGCCTGATGAGCATCCTGAGAGTCTCCTGACACGCTGTTACTGTCAGCCGAGCCATCCTGCAACATTGGGTGATTATTAGCACATACATAAAAGATGGTTGCTTGGCGAGACATGAGCACGACAACAATATGTTCAAGAAATCACTGTCAATTTGGATGATTGTAATTCTTGGGTAATTTTCATAATAAATTGAGTTATTATCCTCCACAAGTTTTGGTTATTAAATATAATATCTTTGTGCTTTCATAAATGATAAGAATAATAAGGCTGAGTAAATAAGAAGGAACTTGTAGAAAATGACTTACAACTGCAATTAATTAGCAGTTTAATCAACAGTCTACAATGTGTTATACACCAAAGTTTTGACTTCTTCAACTATGTTGTTTTCATCAAATTAAATGTAGAGATATGCCAAGCAATACTAACTATTAGTCAACTTTTGACATCCATTTTTCCTTCCTATAAACATTTGTGCCACTATTTAATCTTGGTGTTAGATTTATGATTCACACAGGCTATGCTCATAATATTGCAAAAGACTCATTACAAGAACAGCTACCTAACAGATCATTGTGGCATACAGTGCAACAAAAACAGACACAAAATCATATCTTATTTCTTATAAGAAATACAATGGAACAAATAGTGAGAACTTACAGATTCTGAGCCATGCTGTGCAGGAGCTGGAACTTTGGGTTGGTTTTTCTTGCGTCGGTGCAGAGTTGGCTTTTTGGGAGTGCTTTCCATTCTGACAGCCAAACCCAACCAACTTCTCCTTGACACAAAAATTATTGCTCACTCTGAACTAAGAACTTTTACTTAACAGAATTAATTTCCTAGAAGAATGTCTCATTCTACTATGTCTAATTTTTGTGACCAACATTCTCTTCCTGATGGATGATGAAAATTTATGAGGAGAAATGTGAAATATACATACCATAATTCAATACCTCATTTATAAAAAATAACCATCAAATGATACAGTTTACAAGCAGCTAAGGATGTCTATAGCTGCTTTGTGTATTTAGATAATTTAGATAAAAATTATGAAAGTGCCCCATATAAAGTATGAACCTAACACAAAAAGCAAACAATGCATAATATTATTATAGCAAAAAATATCTAAAGTGTTACCTTGGTTTCTCATGAGCAGATCTATGTGAAAATACCACTTGTTAATTATTCAAGATTTCTCACATATTATTGGAGATGAAAATTACTTCTAACACAAATTTACAGTTTCAGATTTCATAGTCAGCCATATTCATCCCACAAAGGTAATGAAACCATTCAATTTCGTGATCAAAATCAATGAAAAGTGTTTGGCAGTAATGGTAAACTTCCTTCCCAAGGTTTTCTTTTGCATCCTAGTGCAGGTATTTTCAAGCGCTTAGAGATTTGTATGAAATTAAACATACCAAAAGAATAATTCAATTTTTTATTATTATTATTATACTATTGTATTAGTTTAGGAGTCTTAAGCCACAATAAAAAGGCAATTTTTACACAGTAAAAATAAAAGAGATCATATGGCATGGAATGAAGAAAATTGGACATCCATTCACAAGCTATGTTTAAATACAGGATATCCTGCACATACAAACAGCAAGTTAGTTCAGATAAAACATAGATAAGATAGCAAGTATGGCATGAAAATAGGAAAGAGCAAAGTGGACACAAAATATTAAAGTCCAGAATGCCTATCTATAGCTGAGATAATCATATACTATCTTCTCAGGGATCCAGTCCCCATAGCATAAAATAGCTAAACCTAGGAAACCTAAGCCTATACTCTGCCATCTGAGGGGTTCGAATTTCACATGCTGATCAAAGATGTTTTCCAAATGCAGAGCCATTTTTGTGAGGACTCAACTTTTTGGCATAAATACCAAACTTACCTTCATAAGAAGGTATAGTACTTTTCTAAACTACATAAGCAATAATAATTTTAGGAAATATTGCATTCTTATAAGTGCTTCACTCTTTACCACAGCTGTGCTAAGTGAATGGTTTTAAAATCAATACATAAAATAATAGACCAAAATTGCGCTTCTACGCAAAAAATTGTAGAGGAAGACCATTTTAGCGCAGGTATATATATTTTTCTCATGTTCGCAGAATAACTTATTTATTGCAAAAATTGAAAATTTACATAGAAGAAAATGTGTTCAGAATTCAATTTTACAAATCTGTAAGCATTTTTGTTAACCTAGTTGCAATAAAAATGTGAAAAGGAAAATTTGAAAAATTAGGATTAGGTAAATGATATGAATTTTAGGGTAGTCGATTTCCTTAATGAGATCAATATTGAACATAAGCCTTTCACGGAAATTAAAAATTCCGTTCCAAAGAATTGCTGAAGGAACATATTTAAAAACGTTCTACAATAATGACATTCAGCTTGCTGATGCGTTATTTTTGAGATATAATAATAATTACGCTCAGATAGGAATAACATTACATGGTCGGTTGCTTAGTCGCCGCATTGTTGGATGACGCCAACTTTTCCGGCGGGACACGCCTACTTCTTGGCGGTAAAATGCCACCTCGGTTTGGGTAACTTAAGGTAAGCTATTTTAGGTTGATTTATGTTATTTTAGGTTAGTTTATTCAACTAACCTACCCCAACCTTACCCATCGTTTCGTTAATACCATATTACAGCATATTTATGTATCCGTTTCTTCACTTTTATATTCGACTTTCTTTTAACTTCTAAGTTAAATAACTCGAAAATAACACATCAGCGAGCAGAATGTCATTCATGTAAAACGTTTTTCAATATGTTCCTTTAGTGATTCTTTGGAACGGAATTTTTCATTTCCGTGAAAGGCTTAAATGCAATGTTGACCCTTCATGATTGTAAATTGTTAGAAATAAAATTACATATGGGCCCTTTCTTCTACTTTTACACCTAATTTTTTCACTCTGTATTTTATTTATCTCAAATTTCAATATATATTTGACCTTTTAGACTTACTCTGTGTTTCATAAATACAATGTCATAGCATAAAACTTGAAAAAACATTTTGACTTTAATTCAGATCAATTTTATATATATGATTTATTCATTTTTTATAAAGACATAACATTAAAATTAGTTTGCATGCAATTATTTTAACAGATTATTTAATTTTAAAAAGTATCAATATTGTGTTGAAGGCTTAAATACCAGGCTAATTTCAACAAAAAACTACACAGGAAAGCAATAATGATAGACTGAGAGGTAATGTTGAGAGCAATTAGTTTTGTAATTTTCTTACTTCAAGAAAGATTAATCTGCAGAACATTGGCAGAAAATGCTAATTAGATGACAAAACTTTACTAGTAATGGTGAAAAGTGATCCCATAGCAGTGGTAGGATTGACAAATTTTACTGAAGATACATATCACAATCCATAAAAATGTTCAATACACAATGCAATTCAAAAGTTGGTAAAAGAAATAAAATTACTTATGAAAAATCCTATGAGATTAAAATACTTTCAAATACACATGTGTAATTTTCTTCACCTTTTTTGGAATAATTTTCAACTACTCAAGAAAGAAAAATTACTGATGAAAACTCACATAATTGAATAGAAATAGTCTGATACCTAATTTTCTATTAGAATTTAGTGCAGTAACCGAATCATTGTATTCAAGTGTTATTTACAGTTTTAGAAAACAAAATGATTGTGTGACTATTAACTCATTTGATAGGAATACCAAATAGTCACCAGTAACTGTTTACCTATTACTTACAGGTAAATTCAAGTATCTCAAAGTTAATGCTTTTG
>JACJUY010002353.1:43947-109731 GCA_014220935.1 Platorchestia sp. MABIK | reverse complement strand
TGGTGCAGTTGGTCGTGGTGCTGTTGTCATTGGTGGTGGTGGTGCTGTTGGTCGTGGTGCTGTTGTCATTGGTGGTGGTGCTGTTGGTCGTGGTGCTGTTGTCATTGGTGGTGGTGGTGCTGTTGGTGGTGGGGTTGTTGGTGGTGGTGCTATTGGTTGTAGTGTTGTTGTTGGTGCTGTTGGTGCTGTTGTTGTTGGCGTTACTATTATTGTAAGTACTAATGTTTTTGGTGTTGTTATACGTGCTATTGTTGTGCGCGTTACTGTCGTTGGAATCGTCGTTGGTGTTGTTATTGATGCTGTGGCTGGTACTGTTGTTTTTGATGCTATTGTTAGTACTGTTGTTCGGATTGCTGTTGCTGCCTTTGCTGCGGATACTGCTGTTATCGGAGCTGTTATTGACGTTGTTGTTGGAGCATTTTTTAGAGCTGCTGTTGGTGCTGAAGTTGTCGCTGCTGCTGTTGTAGGAACTGTTGTTGGTGGTGCTGCTGGTGCTTTTTGGTATGTGGTGCTATTGTTACTGCTGATGCTGTTTGTGCTGCTGTTGTTTTCTATGGTGTTGTTGGTGCTGAAGGCATTGATGAAATCGTTAGTCGAAGTGTTGTTTTTGGTGCTGTTTTTCCGGCGCTGCTGTTCAAGGGCTGTTATTGCTTGTTATTGCAACATATCACATATCTATTAGCTGTTGTTTGTACTGATGATTGCATTGTTGGTGGCATTACAGCGAGCGATGTTGATGCTGAGACACCGTTTCGTAGATACAGCGGCTTCATCTACAGACGCAGAATTTTTTCCTGCATCCTCTACTGAAGCTGTGCCGCTTTACCGCTATTGCGGCATCTTGTGTCCCCTCACACAGTCAACATCACCATGGTGCCGCTAGCTAGGCCCCTCATACCGTGAACATCATTGCAATATAAAAGAAATGAAAGAAAAGAGAAAAGCAGTTATTTGATTCGCTTCAGACACGAGAGGTGATGAAGCCTAATGACTTCCAGCTTAATGTCGTTACAACTGCTTGCATTTAGTCTCGAAATGACTAGATCCTCTGCATCGCATCACATGCACATCACCAACGGGAAACATTCCCATGAATGGTTCAGAATTTCTAGTGTGTGCAGTGCCACTTTCTCTCAATCAACCGCGACTTCCCCACCACATTATACCTCAGCTACACTGTCACCACCACAATACCACCTACCACCACCACAATACCACCACCATAATACCACCATCACAATACATCCACCACAATACCACTATCACAATACCACCACCACAATACCACCACCGCCATTCACACAACGTCAACACCATACCGTCACTACTCATGGCGACAATGCTTCCAGAACGCCACTTATTGGATATAACTGCTGCTTCTGCTGCATGCACGAAATTCTATTCCAGTCACATTACTGCTCATCATTTTGTATAGTACTTTGGATTTTCAAATACCACGTTACAAAACACGGGAGGCAATGATGGTTACTCCTGGTCGAGCAGTACGATACCGCTGTTACCTTAAATACCATTACTACCAAAATGCCATTACTGCCAAAATACCATTACTGCCGTAATACCATTACTGCCGAAATACCATTACTGCAGAAATCCCATTACTGCCGAAATACCATTACTGCAGAAATACCATTACTGCAGAAATCCCATTGCTGCCGAAATACCATTACTGCAGAAATCCCATTACTGCCGAAATACCATTACTGCAGAAATACCATTCCTGCCGAAATACCATTACTGCCAAATGCCATTACTGCAGAAATCCCATTACTGCCGAAATACCATTACTGCAGAAATACCATTCCTGCCGAAATACCATTACTGCCGAAATACCATTACTGCCAAATACCATTACTGCAGAAATACCATTACTGCAGAAATACCATTACTGCAGAAATACCATTCCTACCAAAATACCATTACTGCCAAATACCATTACTGCAGAAATACCATTACTGCCAAATACCATTACTGCAGAAATACCATTACTGCAGAAATACCATTCCTGCCGAAATACCATTACTGCCAAATACCATTACTGCAGAAATACCATTACTGCTGAAATATCATTACTGCCGTAATACCATCACTGCAGAAATACCATTACTGCAGAAATACCATTACTGCCGTAATACCATTACTGCAGAAATACCATTACTGCAGAAATACCATCACTGCCGAAATACCATTCCTGCCGAAACGCTGAGCTTCTCTTTTTTAGCACTGCAGCCAATGCCACCACTGCCACCGAGGAGAGCATTTCTCAGTTTTTGCCTGCGGTCGCCTGGACGGAGAGAGCTGGCAGGTCGCCTGGCCTCGGGAAGCCCAGGATCTTGGGACCCGAATTTATTTGTTTGGGTGAACTGAAACCCCCGGGCTATTCCGAAATTAGAAAATAAATCCAATGGGAAATTCTCTTGTTTCATGGCTCGAATTGTCGATGATCCACTGAGTTACCTTAAAACTGGAATAATTCAATGAGACATTTGCAGGTTCCATGGATTGAGCTCGCTGAAACTCGTTGAGCTCGCTCGTATGCGTTGAAAGTATGGAATAATCCAGTGAGAAGTTCGCGGGTTCTTCGGTGTGAATGCGCTGTATTCCTCTCGCTAACTTTAAATTTTAAAAACAAACTAACGAGAAATTCACAGTCACCATTCGTCAGTAAAGACGACCACTGAGGCTAGTCCGAGACCAGGCTTCTCATGAAAAAGAGGCTAGTCCGAGACCACGCTTCCCATAAGGTAGAGGCTAGTCTGAGATCAGGCTTCTCATAAGGTAGAGGCTAGCCCAAACCATGGCAGGTTCCTACATGGGGAACGTCAGTAACTTGCATCCCATCTCGTGGACCCCGTTCTTGATGATCTTGCATGCACATCCTGCCATGATTGGCCGTAACTGCTTCTGAATCAAGGCTCCTCTGTCCTACCAACGGATCAGATTCTGGGAGACTCGTTCTCCATTATCCGCTGCAGACTTTATCATTCGTTGAACCGAAAGCAGCTCATTCGTTCTTATTTGTTTTTTTCTAAAGCCGTCTGTAACTGAATAGTCTGGTTTCCGAAAACTTTTTTACAAAACTTGTCATTTTTTATTCGTCTTCCCATAATTCTAAATCTAATGAATCAATTCATTTCTCTATGAATGAATACATGTTTTCATTGATTAAGAGCTGCGAAATTACGTTCAGAGTAAATTTACGCATCATTTGATTAGCAGACAGAGTTTATTCGGACATAACCTTTTATTTTTCATCCGTGGTGAAATCAAAATCTATCATTACCTGCAGGCGTTGAAACACAGTGAAACCTTCGGTAGTCACCACAAATTTTGCGATCTACTGCGTATGTGTAAGAAGTTTCATTAACAAGATTTTAAACTTCAATAAAGATATTGATCACAATGTATGGAAAGATTTATGTCTCTACCATTCTTCCATTTCACACGATAGATGAACATTGCACTCTATAAAGGAAGTACCATGTAGATCATGCTGTTTCATTGAAGTCATGCTGCTACTTCACGCATATCGAAATAAATAAGCGTGGATAAACGTGCAGGTTTTGCTCTTCCTGAATCACTTGCAATCGCTCGGCATGGAAACGAATCCCACGTGTTGACGGATGCGCTTTCTCAGCCAATTCAGGGCAATTCAGAGAGCACACGCTGCGAAGAGTGAACTTTTCCGTTCCTCGAAGTGGACTGTTCAGCGCTCTTTATAGGGCTAGGGCTTTCGCTATTGTGTGTTGATCAGGGCTAGATTTAACTAAATAAAGAACTCCAGTATAGTACAGTTATTTTGGTAGCTCATTGGAGCACACAATTTACATTAGCTTTTATAACAGTATTGTGAAGTACAGTATCGCCGTTTTGGCTCATTATTTATGGTGGAAACGTCAAGATCTTCGTAAAATAAGGTTTAATAATATCTAGTCGGAAGCTGAGTAACAACAGATGTATCACTAAGGACCAACTTCAGCTCTGGTAGTTTTTGCGAGAATTTCAAACACTCACGTTCGAAATTACTTGAAGAGCAAGACTCAAGTTATTCCAAAAGCCTCCACATCAAGAGCTGTGAAGAATTTTTTCATACCTATCTTTTTATGTGCATCGAATTATCTGTTGCAAAGGTGCTCTTTCACATTTGACAGAGTAAGGTTTTTCGATAATTCAATAACTGACAGTAAAAATTGGTTAATTAAAAATAACAAACTATATGTTCAGAGCTGAGGTGTAACTAGAACTCATTTACATTTCCTTGCAAATACAGAATACACAATACAATGTGATTGTTAACATTTTAACTATTCATTTAATATTATCCGTAGTTCAACTACGTAATACATCGTACACTCTGAAGGAGCTGGATCAAATGTGAGATTCAGTCGAATCGAATGTGAATGTTCAAACATTCTTGTACGAGCGCATTAATCTGCATGCTCGTTAGATAGCAGCACGGCAACGAATTTCCCACCTTTCTATTCTATCTACGTTATAATTTTTGCTAATCCAGTTGAATCCATAGCTCAACAGCATGAGTGTCGGTGCTGTTGGTGCTACTCTAACCGTGCCCCACCCAGTTGGCAGACGTGTGAGAATTTCATTTCCTTTCCGTTGCCCAGAACTTTGAGAGGAAGTTGGGAAGTTATTTCGCATCTGTTGAATTGATCATTCTACTCATACATAGTCTTGGTTCTGATGGAATGACGAGCGTAAGATTTCCACGAGAGCTCTCACTCAGTGTGAAATAATCCTTGTTTTTATCACAGTTCGTAGTTGGCCAAATGAAGTTCAATTGGCTTGAGAATTCATCTAAGCATTTTTTTCCCTTAACAGAATTCTCAACATCAGAATTCTCAACATCAAAAAATCACGAAAACTATGAAGGGTGCTGTTCCAAGTTATTTCAGTGGCGGAATTGGAAGCTCTGTCACCTAAATATCGTGTTAAACCATTTGTCTTGAATTATTACTGAAAAATATTCTATCTCTCAGTCTCAAAACAAATGTACGGAACACAAAATCTTGAACGTCCGACTGATTATGATACAAAAATTTTCGGAGGTATAAGAATCGATTCACACAACTTCTTAACTGGGAAGATCTATTGATTTGCGCGTTTAATGCGGAAACTTAAACGTGTTTGAACATTGAATTCCGATAGATCCCTTAGGTGATTGTGCTCTGTATCCCTAAATTTCACAATAACACACAGTTACAAATCTTCTCAGCACCCTGTGTCTTAGGTTTTCAATCGATGTATTTGAGGATGAGTTGTGATAAATTGCCAAATTAGGAAAATTGGTAGTTCGAGTACGTGGATTAGGGCTGTGCTGAATTATTGGCTTAGTGTAGTGGGCTGTATTCTTAAGTATGACAAAGTAGATTAAACGAGTAGTAGAATCCAAGTTCAAACCCACGGTAGCATTCCCTTGTATATTGTCCTCCAGGGCCACGTCGGAACGCCCTTCATAGGTGTGTATGATGCTTTAAACTTAAACGTGTGTAGGTCATAATATAGGAAATTGTCATATTAATTATTCTTTTTTGTAGCAGTAGTCTTATTGGTGTTTTTTCTGTTTGTTGTAGGTTACCTGAGGGGACTGTTGCCGACGTTCTCTCTCCCTCTCTCTAGTACCTTTATGATCATGATAGGATTACTGACAGTGTCGCGTCCATTTACTCTGATAAGGTTGAAAGTTGAATAAATCAATTGCTGGTTACTTTTCTTTTGGCCTTGGGAGACTGGTGGGGTGCAGGCGGCTTAAAACAAGATCAGATCTTGTTACACTTAGTATCACGCTTTAAACCTCGCTCTCAAAGTTGACTTAACCATTTTCAACACAGCAACTGAGCCCTCCCCTAATCCATCGTGCCTTATCATACACGAGGCAATAAAAATTACTACGTCATTAGAAAAGCGAGATATATTAAATTCCATCCCACGGCATAGAGTCAGTTTATCAGGAGATAATGACATTTACGTCTACCCTAATACGCTCAAGTTCAACCACCTCCCGCGTGTCTCAGAGCAGCATATCGGGCACATACACACTCTCACTTAAAAACACACCGCGATATTGCCTTTAAGCGAATCAAATTCACCTTTAATAATAAGGTTGAGTGAAGATGGTACCCGTAAAAAGTTGCACGGACTCTTCTTCGCCTTATAGGGTCAGAGCCCGACGCTCAGATGCGGCTTAGGTGGAGTTTGGCTCACAGAATAGGGAAGGCGACGGTGAGTGTCCTGGCCATGCTCTGCAGGATGCTGCTTTATGACCATGGTTCAGGGTAGCATCGTCTTGACCCTGTCCGATATATAATCGTCTACTAAATGTCGCTCGTATGATGGCAGTTGTAACTAGAGAACCCGTACAGGAGACTGATGTGAGTTTCAAGGAATTTCTCAATTGGCCTCTGAATTCAACAAAGTGCAACACAATGTTGAAATTCATTCATAATTATTTAATATGATTCGGTTCTTGTCTGAAAATTTGAGTCATAATATGTGCAGAGCTCTACAACGTACATCGTGAATATTAACCGCGTGAGAACGTTGACGCTATCAAGACTACGAACAAACATTTAATTACTTGAAATTAGAGCAGTTTTAAAAATTGAAGTCTCACAACTGAGCATTCTTCGATGTCTGTGGCTCTACAAAACGTAGTTCTATTGAATGGTACCTACGCCAACATATTAAATGAAAATGCTGGTGTATGGGAAGATTTCATGTACTAATAAAGTTAAATGAATAACACAATGAACATCATGTTCGAATACTTGAAAATTTTTGATTTTCTGGAATGCAGCAACCTCATTTCTAATACAACGTCCTGGATTTTAGATTTTTTACACTCAGTTATTTTCATCTAGCAATTGTAACGCCGTTTATCTAAATCTCCGTTAAAAACTTCTCCGGCAAATGAATTATCCGGTCAATAGGATCTTTTTTGCGTTGGTGCAAAGACACCAGAGGATGGACTGGTTTTTACAGATTTAATGCAATGGGCCTGGGGCTATCAACATGTGTGTCACTAAGCAACAGATATGATCGTTATCGAACTTCCTCTCTCAGGTTCATTTGGTAGAGTCAACAGAGGTGTACTTACGTTAGAAGATCCCAGATGTTTCATCTTACATCTGTGAGATTTACTTTTCGATATTTGTTAAATTCAATAAAGTAAGCAAGGAAGTCTGTTAGGTTTACTAGGTCAGCATCCAAACCTGCATTAAAAAACAGTGCCATGTAAATCGAAGGCATTGTCAGTTTCTGCCTTACATGTGACCTTGATGGGTTGACCTAAACGGATTAGAAGGGAAGAAATGATAAAAAAATTGCATGGATTTGAAGATACGAATTATACCTCACCCTAATCACTTGAATGTCTGCTCAGTTTTGTCAATATTGTGTTCATTTTTGCTAGAACATGAGAGTAAATTTTCCATCGATATCGGAAAATTCTACATACAAACTGTCCAGGATAAATCTACAGTTATTCTTGAACTGTTGAAGCCTGAATCACAAAAGTAAAACCCTACTTTGTCCAAACTGCTGATGGTCTCCGGATACTGTCGATTCTCTCAGTTAGGCCTGCAGTTCGCAGGTTAAGATAACATTTTTCAGTTAGGGAACGTAGATGTCAACTTGAGGCATTACATCACAGCTTACCGTTCTCTTCGACGTTTGTATCTGCGATTGTCACTTTTTATAATCCTTTACCTAACTGAACAAATCATAACTCTGTAACTATAACCTTTTGAAACAATGATTAATACGTTTTGGACATCAGTATTGTCAGCAGTTGGACTATATTCCAATTTATTGGATGAGGCTTCTTCTGCCATTCATTCGACTGATATTTTTATTCCAGCTGGAAAATGGGCTGCACTTTCTTTGGAGAACCTTATATTTTGGACTGGCAGTTTAATTGGAATTGAAAAATTCCAATCCATCGTTTCTTTCTGATACTGGTAGAGCTAGTTATTCGTAAAATCAAAAAATTGGTGTAATAGTGAGAAAGTTTGGACTCTTTTTCTCTTTCACTGTCTTTGTCTTCAATTCTTGGTTGCAGCAGCTTCATATCACGTCTTTTGTGTGAAGTCTGGAGAGTATCAGGAGTTTATGAGCAGCACTTTTCATATTTAATACAAACCTATACAACGTTGTGCATGGAGTGCCTTAACTATCATTTTCTTGTCAGCGGCTGCTAGGTTACGACGCTGGTAGCAAAAGGCTGTTAGAAAATGTAATTTCATAGTTTAAAAATCGTTTTCCTGCTGTCAATTTTTGTTTTTTCTCAAGGAGGAAACAGATGTAGGTAGAAGTAGGTAGAAGTTTCAAGGTAGAAGGTAGAACAACACCACCCCAAGGAGGTAGAAGTTTCCTAGGTACCAGGCACATGCTTACTTCATACAATGTTTCTCATGCATTACGTTTGAATGTCTGTATTTTCTTACTACGTTCTTGCATTTCATTTTTCTTTTATTTATCCGTTTAGCGTTTGAAGCGTCATCTCTGAAAATACTTCTATGAATGAACCCAATTGTTAGAGAATTTTTGGGGGCTATTTTTCATTTTCATCAAAACTTATAAAATGCGTGAAGGCTGAACTCGACCTCAGGAAAAATACATTGATTTGATGAGAAGAAGAGAATTCACTCCTTTTTCTAATGATGAGCAAAAATTTCTCGAGAATTTTCAAGGAGCCAACTGCTCAAACTCTCATTGGAACTGAAAAGAGGAGCAGACGTTCGCTTTCTTTAACCCCGCCCTTGGCAAAAGCTCTTACTCCCAAGGATTTTGCACCGAGGGTAGTTATTCGATCAAAAGGCATTACAGGTAATAGTTCAATATGTCATAAATGATCATATGTTAGAACGCAGTTAGAAATGTCTCACTCCGGAGTGCTACTTGAGACCATTTCTTCGCTCGGAGCTTGGGTGTGAGCCGCCGCGTCCGGTGTGCTGCTGGAGGTAAAAACTCCACGGCAGTTCAGTGACCGACCGCTGTGATGGTGTTGTTGCTGTTGGTGCTGCTGCTTGTGCTACTGCTTATGCTACTGCTGCTAGTGCTGTTGTTGATGGTGTTGCTACTGGTGCTGATTTTACTGCTAGTGGTGCTTCTGCTGGAGCAGCTGTTAGTGCTACTGTTGGTGTTGCTGCTGGGGATGATAGCGCTTACTGTTGCTGTTGCTATTGCTTATGATTACGTTTACTGTTGCTGCTGCTCCACGCTCCTCTGTCCGTGTTGAAGATGCTTGCATTTATTGCTGTGCTTGGTACCCCTACAGTTGGTATTGCTGGCGCTATTTCGTGTGAGAAATTATTATGTAAGTGTATAAATTACGTTTGAGCAAATATTTATTTGCGTAAAAATATCCGAGCAAATATCAGTGCATCGGGAATTATTGGCGTTGCAAGTATGTATGGAAAATAAATTAGGCAACATCAAAACCAAAATTTTTACAGTACACTTGACAGTCTTTTATCCAAAAATGAAGTCAACGTATCACACAACGAAAAAACGTTACATGACTATGCAAAAACTCAAATCATTGGGCCACATAACTGAAACGACCGTTTTCTCGTGGTAAAATGAATGCACTGCTAATGCTTCAATGTTGATGACTCCTAATGTGACTCTTATTTTCTATCTACTTTCTACTCAGATGCCTGGTGTGATCTATACGTCCTGATATCGACATGGGAACGGGCCACTCGGCACGTTCCTGACGCCATATTTTGGTCTGTTCTGCTGTGCTGTGCTCTGATGTGCTCTGCTCTGATCTGTTCCGGTCTGCTCTGCTCTGTTTCGGTCTGCTCTGCTCTGTTCCGGTCTGCTCTGCTCTGTTCCGAACTGCTCTGCTCTGTTCCGGTCTGCTCTTCTCTGTTCCGGTCTGCTCTGCTCTGTACCGGTCTGCTGTGCTCTGTTCCGGTCTGCTTCGCTGTTCTGGTCTGCTCTGCTCTGTTCTGTTTTAGTCTGCTCTGTTTTAGTCTGCTCTGCGGTTGGTCTCCTCTGCTCTGCTCCGGTCTGCTCTGCTCTGTTCCGGTCTGCTTTATTCCGGTCTGTTTTATTCCGGTCTGTTTCGGTCTGTTCTGTTCATTTTTACCCTATTTTTTCCATTATTCAGGCATGAAAATATCAACATACGATTTAACTTGTTGACGCCGGCAAAGTTGCTCTCTGGACTGCAGTAGCAGCCTTGGCACAAATATCTGGCGTGAAGTGGTGCAGTTTTGCGCAGCCTCGCTGCAGCCGCGGTTCCCTTGCTGAGGATGCGTCAGCCTAGCCTGACGCGAACGTTGTTGCGCTGACCTGCGCTGCAAAGTGTCTTAACGACCAAGTATGCACTGGTACCCGCAGCTATTGTTAACTGAGTAGGTATGAATGTGTATTAAAATATATCTTGTAAAACAAATTTCGCTTGCTTGTAGCTTTGGGTTAAAGAGATGTTGAAATCCCTGGGGAGTTGGTATACGAGATCCTATTCTATCTTTTGAAAATTTTAAAGCCAGCAATTGATTGTTATGATCTGCTCGTATATTCGAGAGAAAAATATCGAAATCAAGATATTAGTCTCATTTGCTGAACTCTCATTGAAATTTTCAAATGCTACGATTTTTGTACAGCTGCTCATTATATAAAACTTAGTTTCGAAAACCTTGTGTTGTTAAAGCTTTATTATCTCGTGTGGATGTTTCATCTTACTTCAAGCAAACGTCTGTGAAATGAATTTATTTGAATTTGGGATTAGCGTGAGCTTTTTATTATTTCTTATACAAGGGAAGATTTCTCTTGTGTTGCTCATTGTTCAACTATTTCATTAACCTTAAAAACATTATTTCCATTCCTCTAATTTTTTACCTAAGTTAGCTGGAGAATACTACTATTTATGACATGAATTCATAATAACGGAGCAGTCGTGGCAGTATTTGTGGAGTCCGGAACACCGCTGACAAGGCTCCAAGCAGGTACCATCCAAGACAGATATGCGCCCTGCTGAACCTATCATTCCAAAACGCAGGAAGACAACAACTTCAGGAGGCCTGCACGAGCAATCACATCGCAGTACTACAACGGGCAGAGCAGCCCATACTCGTATCTCGTCCAGTACAAGGTCGTCACTGAGATTGAAGAAGTGTCGTCACAGTAGCTTCTGCTTGAGTAAAATAGCTCAAGCTGATTTGTACCAATTTCTATACGTTTGTGCCACCCACCTTACGTGAACAGGGTGCCTACAAAGTCGTTTCAAGATTTCAGGCCTTTGTTATAAACAAGCTAGGTAAGGTAGAAAGATATGATTTTCTTCACTCTCAACAACAATAACTAAAGTATTTTTAAAATAGTCAAAAATTTCCATGCGTTCTCCTTTTGTTATTGGGAGTAAGTCTAAGCGAAATTCGCTCTCTCGAGGTATAGTATTCCCTGGCATCTTTGTAGTTACCGTTGCTGGAGCGGTTGCAATTATTGCCTTTAAGATCTCAGGATAAGGTGTAGGTGTACTGTACATTTTGACATTACAATAATCCCAAAAGAAAAAATCATGGCATCCGTAGTTTAACCGTACCACGACTAAATGATTTTCTCGGACTACGTTGGAAATGGTCGCGCTCAGCAGCGAAGATTGCATCACTTACACGAGGTTACCGCTTCTCTAACGAATACAAAACTTCATCTTTGTGAACTTTTTATGCCTGTTTTCAATGATTTTTACATTTGGGGGATTTCGTCGATACTCATTTCTTAGCTTACGTTGAACTGCAACGGGTGATCTTTAAAAAATTCGTGGTAATAAAACACGCACTGGGCGTTCTCTTGCAATGGCACCATTTTCACAGTTCTTGACTAGGGTAGCGAATAGAGCGATCATACTGGCATCTGTAAGAAAACAAAAGAAACTTTAGTAATCGTCCAAGAATGTGAAATCTGTATGGTCCTATCCACCATACTTTTAAAGCCTATTATTGTATTTATATAATAATGTACAGTATACATATCTGCGTATTTATTTACATGTATATATATATGTTTACAAATATGCAGAGCATCTCAAAAATATATATTCCCAGTTCAAATGACGAGAAAATATCATTTATAAACATAGAGAAAAATAAACTTTTGCTTCAAATTTAGAAGACAAATTTAATTCCAGAATCATGTTTGTAAATGTTCAAATTCATGACAATCTTTGTTCATACAACGCTGATAACGCACACCAAAAGATTCTCAAACATCACGAAACAGGTCTTTAGGAATATCGAGTCATTGTTTTTCAATTTCAATGCATTAATTGTTCTTGGTTTGATGCGATAAACTTTTCCATTGGTCATGGATGTCCGTCGTCATCCAGAACGTTTCTTGTTGACGTTCTGAACTGTTTCATCGGCTGCAAATTTGTCTCTGATGCGAGCGATGGTTCGGTGCGTTGGTGGTGATTTTGCGAATTCAGTTCTGAATCGTCTTTGCACTTCAATAGCGTTTTCGGTCTTCCAAACACCTTTCAGGACAAACTTCCTCTTTTCCACGCTAAGTTGATTTCCTACCATGTTGTAATGAATTAAATACACCTGCAATTCAAAGAAAGAAGTATTTTAGCGACAGTTAAAGTGTGAATGAATTATTTTGAGACACCCTATAAATGTATGTTTATGCAGATATAGGTAAACATTTATGTGATATATTTATCCACTAGTGAAAAATGGAACACGTATTATCTTGGCTGATATTAATGGACAAACCACGAGTATACATACATACGTTCTTATGTACCATGATAGAAATTGAAGTCATTAGTCTACTTTACTTCGATTACTTACACAAACCGAAAAAGTATCGCTACGAAATTATCTAGCCCGAAATAGCAGATAATTAGTGAACAAGTTACAATGTACAATCACTGTCGTAATCGAGGACACTATAAGTGACGAGTATTTAAGTTTGGCCACATCTGGCGAGTATTTATGCAATCCGCAAGAAACGATTTAAAAATGAATTAAAACTAATCGCAATCAAATCAAAATCGGCGAGGACTTTATTTCTCTCAAGTTATTCAGGTTTAGTGAAGGAACTAGTATTCCCAGACGTTCAGGTGAGGATTTAATGAATCCGCAAATCGCATGCTATCTGTTAAAGAATGGGGGCTTGAAACTTTTTTGACAATCGTTCCCTCAACGAATGCAATACATTCTGCGTTAGCTCACTTCTAGCTGTCCAAAGCAACAGTTCATTTGCTATCCAAGACATCTGGTGAAGTAGAGTAATTGTTACACTATCCTCCATTTTTAATCAATGAAGCGTAAACAATAAGATGAACATACACAATTTGTTTGTCTTTACCTTAATGACTCCAATATTGTCAATCTTAATATAAAGGTAATTGATGTTGCTCCAAGGCGAGCGTGTTTTGTGTCAAGAAAATTGACTAAACGAGTTGAGCGTTCCTTTTATTTTCAGAAGCAAATTCTATGATCGTCAAGTCGTCAATTTCACTGAAATGTTGTATTACAGCCCAACTTCGTTGACATCTTCAGGAATTTGACAAATTTTTAACAATCGAACCCGAATGCGGTCAGACAATCTAAAATACTTTTGTAATTGCAAGGGATTTTAGAGATTTCAATGTAGGGAAATAACCGTGCCTGCTTTCCTAGATTTCCTCCAGCCTGCTCGTTCAAGTGCTTCAGTCTTCTTTCTTTGATTTTTGTTCTTCATTAATTTTTCTATTTTACCTTCCAAATTTTACTGGAAAATTTGCATACTAATTTTTAATGAAATTGCCAAACACATTAGAATTATCATTTAATCGAGGGATCGTATTTAATGCAGTACGTCCCAAATGGTAATAAAATGCGCAGCGTCCAAGTTCATGTCTACGACTTTCAGTGTTAGCATTGGTTTTGATGAGACCAGAATGAGATTTAACGATTTGGTTCAGGCTTTCAGCTCTTCAAATTTTCCATAAACTTCCTGGTCACATGAACGCTTACGAGGTAGAATAATCCCAGGATATTCATTGTAATTCTAATGCCTGAGCGTGGATTTGAATCTACGACAGATATTTGATAAGAACTTGCTGTTATAGCTTCAATTCAACATGCAGTATGAAACTTTCAGTAGAAGAAGTACATAGAAACTGAGCCTGTTCCCGTATTTCCTTCCTTTCTCCTGTGCAGCAACTGGCGCTCGTCTACCCTGGTACGCGTGGAGCCCCAGCAAGGCTCCAGGTGTGTTCAGGATTCCAGCAAATCCTCGGCGGCGCTCGAGTGTCCTACGCTCAGTCCTCCTCCCCGCTGCCCCGACCCTGGGTCACCTCGCCCTCCCGGTCTGGGTCACCTCAGGTCACCATGGGGCCAGATGACCACCTCAGTGGTGCGGCCGGGGCCTAATAACAGCAAAAGTTGAATTATTATGCCTTGGGTGGAGTGACTTGGCCACGAGTGCCGGTTACACGCGCGGTGTGGCAGGGAAACGCTTAGAATCCATTGTGGGAAGTTTTCGGTCTCAGCGTTTTGAATATAGTCCACTGAAAAAGATTTTTGAAGTTTTAATCTGTGAGTTAATAGCGTTTAGATCTTTTGCAAATTAATTCGAACTATATTAAAAGTACTCGTATGTTTCAAACAAAGCATTTTATGAATGTATGTAACCACTCCTAGCGTACATGAAAATGTTTGACAAAAATGATGAGAGATTACTTAAGAATTTCTACTCCAGGTGCCTATTTTTAAATTTTTGATTGCTCGCGTTGAGGGTCTGTAATTTTGGACAGCAAGGTACTGATACAACTTCAGAACGCTCGGTACTGACATGATCAAGCCAACCAGCAAGGTATTAATGTGCTGAAGCCTAGGACCTATAGGTACTGATGTGATAATACCTGAGAACTAGTTACTGAAATAATCCCACCAGGGAGCTAGGTACTGATGTGATAATACCTGAGAACTAGTTACTGAAATAATCCCACCAGGGAGCTAGGTACTGATGTCATAAAATCAAGGCTCTGAGTAGTGAGATCAACAACATCGTTGAAGAGTCCGTGACTTGTTACAGGAGCCGGTAATAGTTCTATAATGATTTTTTATTCTATAAGCAAGAGAAGCAAAAGCGTACCTCTGAACTATGCACTGAGAGAAATTTTGACACACCTGTGTGTGTACAACGGTTATTCATAAATATTTTGATACACATTGAAGTCTTTCTTTTGACCACATGTTTAAACGATTGAGAGACCTAAATCATATATTCACGCTTCAAAGGGCTCAAAAATTTTCGCAGAAAACCGAACTGTCTTTCGATATTGTGAATGGAGTACATTTCTCCCAAAAAATTTTACTACCTTCGTCAATTATTATTCTAATTCTTAGACGTTGTCTGTATATTAGTGTAATAAGTGGCCAGTCCAAGAAAGTGAAATAATTATGTGAAATAAAATTGCCTTACATTAGTGTATCATGGTAGGCACACTTAAGTGTGTCGTATAAGCCCATGGCACACAAAAGTGTGTCATAATACATAGACTGATAATGTATCAATTGACACACTTTTGTACGCCAGTTTTGTGACAATATTTTTTTCAGTGTATGGGCGTGAATGCCTGTATGATGTTTGATTTTCAGTAATATTTTATTGTATTTGTTGTGATTTCTAATGGCTAAAGGATGCTTAGTTGGGTCTTAGTTGATTGAATTCGCTGCTTTGAAAGCGAATTATTACGTCACAGATGCAACGTAATCATGTTGTAGTGAATTATGATGTCCTTCGCGTGAATTACAGCGGTCTAGATATAAGTTATCACGGGTTGGATGTGTGTGTTGTTCATTGTAGTTTGAATACGAATATCATCATAGTCTTTTATGTGGATTAACATGCCTAAGAGATCAATGAACTGTGCTACTGAACAGCTGTGAACTGTGCTGCTTACATTGAGCGGGCACTTGTCAAATAATGGAACAGATGTGCATTCGGGAAGTTCATTTCTCCTCTTGCAAAAGCGTAGACAATGTTTGCATGAAGAGACCCTATCTAAGAAAAAATCATGGCCCGTATATGCGTGTATTAGCGCAGTAAGGCCCACACAGCGCATTTTAGCGCAGTAAGGCCCACACAGCGCATTTTTGTTCGCGTAAGCATAGGTCGCCGCAGCATCTTAAATGGTTCCCGAGGCTGCCCTGGAGCTGCGCAAAATTGCGCTGATTCCCGCAGTATATTCGCGTTAAAGCAGCTACCGCAGACTTGCGGACATTTTTGCAGAGCCGCTGCGCAGTGCCGGCGCTGACAGCCACGTGAATGCGGCACTGATTGACAGTCCCCTGCTTCGATCACGGCAGTAATTTTTGATAGTGCAGTTAGTGTTTGGAAAGCAGTAGTGATATAATATTCTGACAATCAAAACCAAGGTACTGCTTAATACAACTCACAGAAACTGTTCGAAAAAAAGCTTAAAGAACTAACACACGAAAAAGCTGAGTTACCTTTTACGCGAAAGGAATCACAAACAATAGGTTTTTAAAATGTACGCATCAGTTTACACTGCGATTTATATCGTATATTAATGAATACCGGCCTAACAAAAAGTAGCACTTGATTCTGCAACAAATAGCGTATGCAGCGAGGCTTATAATGGTAGCTTTTTGAGGGGCTTCTTATGAATCTAATTTACATTGCTTCTCTTCTACAGCGGACATTAGAAAACTATTTGTGGGTTTAATTTATTCTGATGTTTTAATCATGTATGTTAGGACGTAGAAAAAATACAGCGATCGTCGTTTAATACACATGTTTACATGTAGAATTATAAAATCATGTGAAACCAAATCTATTTTTCACGTCTCATGTCGCAGGGGATTCTTGAAAAATATCTACGCCAAATTTTCTGAAAAATCCAAGCTTTGTTTTGTATTTTCACACAACTTCTTTGCCTTGCACCTCCAATCTCAGCACCCAACTTTGCTGCTTCAACGTGGTGTCCGAGTTCTTCGATCGGGCACGGTTGTGGTGAGTAATTTTCTCCAATCTACCGTCATCGACGCAGACAACCTAACCACCGCAGTGCGAGCTAATAATTTAGAAAATAACATAAGAGCTTCCTTAGTTAAGGTTGCCGTAACGACTTTCGCACACGTTATTTGTTCCAAGCAACATTACACTTCAGACGAGAGAGATTGATATGCCGTCGAAGGACTATTATAATAAATGTATAAATGCACACCGATTCAAAACTTTGCTACAGTGCATGCAGGTTATGCAGGAGTTTGATATCACTGTCTTTGTTTCACCTTGAAGTTAAAAGTATGGCTTCATTTCAAGTGTTTTGAGACTTGTCTGAGTTCCAATGCATCCGTTTATAATTTCTCCTTTAGCTTAGCGATCCAATCAAAGTGACGGGAAAACATTATCTTATTACGATTCAAAAGACTACAAGTGGAGTGTACTCGTTTTAGAGGTAAAGAATTATTTGTTATTTAAAAAAATTTACAAGCATCAAACAGCGTAGACTTAATTTCTTCTGTTTTAATTGTTCTTCATTCCAAATAGACTAAACTTAAGTGAAATCGTAAGGGCTCGTTGAATTGATGTTCAAGGGAACCAACTGTCTTGTTCTCTGGAGTTGCATTTGTAAGCCGTGTTATTTCCCTTTTATCAATAGCTCTTACGCCATTACCTACACTATTTCATTATTTCTGTTATTTTATCGTTTTCAGTTGTTTATGAGTTTCTTTGTTTCATTATGTTCATGACTTTATTAGTTCGGTTATTTCATTAGTTCCGTTACTTCATTAGTTCTGTTATTTCATTAATTTTCTTATTTTATTACTGCTTTTATTTCATTAGCTCAGATATTTAACTTATTCTGATACTCTATTAGGCTAAATATTTCGTCAGTTTCTTTACATTTTTGGCTCTGTTGTATCGTTTCTCTTCGAATTCTGCCGAGCACAAATCTACAGGATGCACACTAAATGCACTTCGCCTGTTAGTTTTGCTGTCTTCGAGGGGATAATTATCGAGAAAAACGGGCTGTAAATTACCGAATACACGCAAAGTTGTTACCTAAGCTACCATTGATCAATCTACGGTAAACATGAAGATAAAATTCCGAGCGTTCAGAAGGTATTAACCTTAATATATGTGGAGGTACTGAGAGTAATGCGAGGGTAATGAGAATAATGTAAGAGTATTGGGAGTAATCTCAAAGCATCGTGGTTGAACGGAGGGCAAATAAAGAGCTGAGGTGATTGATGAATATATTGAGAGCAAACTGAGATGAATACGGAATCGGACTGACCAGCGTGTGCCCGTTCATTTGTCCTCAAGTTACAGGGCGGCGCTGGGTAATGTGAGGCGCATTACTCGCGTCAAATGAAATTATTACTCAGCCATTCATCATCATGGGTGCATGATTCGTGTCTGAAGGGTTGAGGCAAACACAACACAAAATTGTTATTTAAAATGTACAATAATACTTTGTCATTATGTCCAAAAACTCTTCATTTATTTACGGAATGGTTTAAGTATACTTCAAGTGTAGTTTAAATTCCTTAAGAGGAGTAGCCACACTACTAAAAACACTCACAGCCCTGCACGGTTGAAATTAAATCAAACTCGAAGAAACCGTGAAACAAAATTCCCCTTAATACTGTATAACATAAATCTTTTTGGACCCAAGTAAAGAGAAAAGTTACTGATATTCTCTTTAGGAAGTTGATATTTGCTGTATATATAACGTGACCATAATCATTTATTTTTCATTGTTTTGCGTATGAATTGATGTGCGTTCTAGAATCAATGTTGAATTAGTTTTTCAAATTTCTTCAGAAAATAAATACGTTATTTTATTGGCAATTTTCTTGCTTGATATTTTGCAATTTTACGCAAATTCAGCATTTCTGCGTTCAAAATGACTGGCGAATGATTTATTATACATGTGAGCATACATAGAAATTAGGTGAGACATCCCTACACAAGCTAAAAACTTCAAACGTGCATAAAAATAATTCATATGAGAATTTAGCGATGATTGGCGAGCGGAATGCTGAATGTTATAATCAGATGCAAACATTGGCATCTGGTTCGCATGACGTGACATGATAATTGATGAAAGATAGGTTCCCAACAAGGTTAACATAATTGTATCTTGAAGTTATTATATAATGTTGAAATACTAATTTTCCGAATATTACTTTCTAGAATAACAGTATTTCTCATGAAGAACGAATAGGCGTAACTTGGACCGTCACACAAACCTGCGGCCGAGACCAGGGGGCACTTGAACTTGTCGCTTCACGCTCTGCCGGCACACGTTCTCTTACGGAGCCGTGAACTTGGTGACTTCAATGAGAAATTTAAGTTTCTGTTCGATTTTCTATATTACTCAAGGGAGCTCTTGCGGTAGACGACTGAACAACTGCTGTCAATTTAGCTGGACGAAAGATATTGAGTATATACTAGCAGTTAATTGAGTTAAATTTTGCACAAATTTAGTTTGAAATAAATCAATGATTTAATCAGTTTGTGTAAAGCTAATGGTTTGATAACTAAGGTGTCCGATTTTTCCATAAAAAATGAAGACCATCTCCCAAATTCTTTGTTGAAGTATTTCTTGAATAGCTTATGCATGGTGTGGCAGTGATGCCAGGGTGCTCTGAAGCTCAGATAGAAAATATTTTAAAAACGTAATAACTTGAAAACCTTAAAAATTAAGATCCTGGTAACTATTTTCATCTATCTCATCATTCACTCTGCTTCCCTTATAATTGTTGACAACAAAAACCTCACCCACGCGCCAAAGGCAAGAGGATATGATCGAGCATAAAGTCGACCGTCTTTTTCCTTCATCGAGGACCGCACGTGACAAAAATTAGCTGGATGTGAGGACGCTTGAGTGCAAGGGCCAGTTTTAAAACTCGTCCTCTGTATTTCTGTTTGTGATACGAAGCAAGGATTGTCCTGTCCTTTCAGTTGCAGTGCCAACAATGACAATAGTCTGTCTTGGCGAGGAAGAAAACGGCAATTCTGCGTAAGGGTTTATCGTGTGGCTGAATCGACAGCACCAACCAGGGTGACATCCTCAGTTAAAATGCAACACGAGCTACCGAAATAGGGTCTGTTAGCACCTAAACTACTGCGTGGAAAACCTGATATCCACTAAGCTCATTAATGCGTGTGTTACTCATGAAAAATAAGGCTTTCAAAATAAATTTAACTTATACTAACGTTTTAAACAAAAATGAATGGTACTAACAATGCTTTAAAACTGAACTAAATCTTCCATAAAAACTGTTCATTTGCGCAGCTCAACGTGAAACTCAGCTTATCATGGTATCACACATGGCAGCTGACTTTGTATTAATTATTGAAAGAGTCGAGACGAGCAGCGCTGGTTTCAGGAAGACAATAAAAACATCGCACACAGCATTTGGTTACAGCCTAACAAGGACAGATGGTAACAGCAAGACGCATTTTTGCAGCGACAGAGGTTGCGCCCTGACAGCCGATACCCTGGCATCCAAAGCGGCGTATTTTCAGCAAAGATTTTTCATTTGTGTTCTTGTAGTGATCGAATTCACATTCGTTATCCACTTCGTCGCTTTAATAGGTACTGTTCTTGCCAAAAATATTTAGCTGTTAAAATATCTTTCATTGGTACCTGTTCTAACCAGAAGTCTTTGTTTTTCTCGATCATTCCACTGGTACTGCTCTGCTAACACTTTTTTCTCTTGAACCCTTTCATTGGCAGTGTTCTAGAAAACAGTAATTGTACTCACCACCACATGTACAGGTACTGCTGGTGCCACCAATCTGTGTCCTCTCCAATACATCCCTTAACATAAGGGCTACAACTTTATACGTCATACTCATCAGAAAATATCTCATGAACGTGCTAGCCAATCCCCCAAGTGTGGCTTCCTGTGGACGAGAGGCTTAGATTGCTAGGAAAAATAAGCTCAGTTCCAAGAAGTACGACACGCCAAAAGTTTCGATTCCGTGCCTATCGAACGCACATCCGGGTACTTTAATGTAGACGCTTACAATTTCGAGCTGAACTGCATTGAAAACTAATCACACAGCCGAACAGAACTGGGAAATGCGGAATTATCCGTTGTTACTGCGGTGGCACCAGGCAACACGCGGCACTATTCTACCCCGCGGCGGCTTTCGGTGCATTTTGGGTTGAAAAAATCCAACATGACGCGTTCTTTGACGTGCGTGTGACCTTAACTTTGTAAGGCGATGTTGCTTTTTCTATGTTGTGACTAAATTCTCGCATTTTTATGCTCCATGCGCTTCATAGAAGATGAAAGCGCGCTGAAGAATGAACGGAGAAAAGCAATTGCATAAAGAACTTGAATTCATGCATTCTCACTCGCGTATTCATGTAATTAGGCACTGCGATGGGCTCATAGTTCTCTAACTACCAAGTAATTAGCGCTGGACAAATGCAACCAATTGCATCCTCTGGTCAGGAGTAAAATAAGCAGTAAGAGAGGAGTAGTGTGCCGTGTGGCACTGCAGAGAAAGGTGGGAAGAGCTGCAGCGTCCATTTTTCATGACACAAAATTTCTGTAAAATAAAACTGGAGCAGCATTGTTGAGAATAACTGTTAAAATGAAACGCAATAATAATAATGCAAGTATCAATAAAAGCAGCGGCAGCAGAACGGCGTCTAATTCGTATCTGTTGTCGCAGTGGTCTCGCGGTTACCATAGCAACGCCAGTGGCTCGTTATGCCGCCTCTTCCCCTCTCTCTCCCCTCACCCACTCACACACACACTCCTCCCAGTCATTCCTACCCTGCGCACTCCTCCCACACACTTCCCAATCCCAGAGTTTTCTTCCCTCTGCCTTCGTACATGCTTTTCTTTCAACTCACTCCTCATACACTCCTGTAACACATTTATTCGTCACTCCTCATACACTCCTGTTACACATTTATTCGTCACTCCTCATACACTCCTGTTACACATTTATTCGTCACTCCTCATACACTCCCGTTACACATTTATTCTTCTCACCCTTTAGCGCTCACTCAATAACTCACCCATACTTCGTTCTTCCATATTCTTTCCGACTCACAGGTCTTCGAGAATCGCTCACAAATATTCTCTTCATTCATAACGCAACTGATCTCTTCCTATCCAGTATCACATAACGCTGATAAGCTCTTTGTTTTTCTTCTTGTAAATAAGTCAGTTCTCGCCCGCTCAGTCCCTGAAAACATTAGGTCAACTTCAAGCATTGACGGACCTGGTTCTTCGTTGTACATGCATGAAGACCATCTATGCTAGTCTTCGGAGGTGCGATTTTCTAACAATTTACGTCACCTGTATACCGGTGTAGCTGGTAGCGTAAGTCCTTCTAAGTCAAGTACAAAGACCTTACGCGGCCACCTGTATCGCTACGACGACCTAGATCCTTTTATATTTTGGCCTCTATGGTGGTTCCGGTTTGAGAGTTAGAAGTTCTCCCGCCGCTTGTTTCTGCCGTCTTTTACTAAGAGGGCTGATAAGGTTCACTTCCATAGTTTCCAGCACCATCCATGTATCGTAACTCTTCTGTTTATAGATATAGCTATTGATCGCATGGCAGTGCAGTGAAATGAAATTGAAGCTTTATGATTGTGTATTATGAAACGAACTTTAATTTCATTCCTAAAATTTCATTCTCAATATGGAAATTTTAATCACTCCTTCACTATTCCTCCACGCAAAATTAACTCGAAGCCAATGAGTAAAAAGTTCAAAACATGGACTTTATATTCTTTGCTCTGCTCGCTATCCAACATTACGTCAGTTCAAGTTTGACTCAATGAAGAATAAAAAGAAAGCTAGTCATTTACTTATGACTCTCTGAGCAGTGAGGCATACGGCTCACTTTTCAATTTTCCATAACGTCAAGAGTGTACATAATTGAGGTACATATGAGTGAAAATCTTTTCTATGTAATTTTCACTTCATATTAACGTTTTAAACTGTATCTGTTATCACCTAAATTAATACATAACATGCTTAATATCTAGAGACATAAATTTCAATTTCGATTTAAAAATCTTGTGCGCTTTATCTTTGTCCGATATTCAAACCCTTAATTGCGACTCTGTAATAATTTATTGAGAGAAGCAGAAAATTTTAAGCCTTTAATAAGAAACGCTGCAGAACATTTCTGAAAGGATAATTCCTGAGGTAATGATTCGTTAAGCAATCCAATTAATTTTTCGGAATAACCTGAATTAAAAATCCCGAATTGGTATTTTTACTCATTTCAGAGCAGTGTTGTGAGAATTTGATACTTCCAAGGTTTGAATTCCTGACATTAGGAGTGTAATACTTAATGTTGCAATCAGTTAAACTGAGCCTTCTAACTAGCATCGACTGATACTCTTACATGTGTTGTTTTAATTAGCAGCCGTCATCACGACTTGTGCTCTTTACTAAGGTGCAAATAAGGGAAAGTGAACCATAATTAAGTGTGCTACACAGTGAACGAAGTACCTAAAATTCTGGAGCTATCCTCAATGGACTGCTAGAGTATGTCTTGCCTTAGAGAAAACTCATCACTTCTTCCGTATCTAGATCACAAATTCAGAAAATATTATTGAATTCTGTGACAGACAGAGCAAGTTAACCGAATATCGAAACAATTTTTAGAGCGATATATTATTTTTATGCAGGGGCATAAATTATATTGGAACCGATAAACTATTCACATAATGTGAGCAGTCGTGCTCTGAGCAAAATAGCGTTTTCCAACAGGCAACGAAAAATTGCATCAAATTTCGGAATGCGATACAAAGGCCATCATGATGTGGTTGACTGTTGTGTGCCTTATATCTCGCATCCTTCCTTGTGCCAGACAGTTCATTATTCATAAGCGCTTACAATTTTCAATCAACACCAACGATAGGGAGTAAAGTTTTATCGCCCAGAAAAAAAACTGAACATCAACAGTGATAGACTACCAGCCCGAACAAATTGTTAGCGATGCATGTGATTAAGTTCTATCTACTTCACTGCTCCAAGCCCTGTAACGCGCAGTACATCCTGCAGTCGATCACAAACCAATTAATGGTTGCTTATTAACCAATGATGGAACATTTTCCTTCGGTTGGGAGTTGTTTGTTTTTGTGGATGCTCGCTTGTCAGTTTCGGCTGCAAGTAACAAACAACTTGAGAGGGGCAGAGGCGCAGGTACAGGCATCAGATGTTCAAGCGTGCGTCCCACTCACTGGAGTGGACGAGGAAGTTCAGTGGACGCCGTCGACTGACGCACTTCCTGGGGTGCTGGCCGTGGTAAATACTAGATCTACGAGGGGCAAGGCCGGGCACCGATCATGAAGGATGTAAGAGAGGAGACATCTCTGAAAC
Source organism: Platorchestia sp. MABIK (assembly GCA_014220935.1). Taxonomy (NCBI): domain Eukaryota; kingdom Metazoa; phylum Arthropoda; class Malacostraca; order Amphipoda; family Talitridae; genus Platorchestia; species Platorchestia sp. MABIK. The sequence continues at coordinate 85,351 of JACJUY010002353.1, read as the reverse complement.
TTCTCGGAAGATGAAACTTCGTTCAGCTTCTTTGTTTACGAAGGGAGGTGAATGTGGGGCTGATTAAAAATAACTTTATACGCAGCACTTTTTTGGTCTACTTTGTGCGTGCAAATTTTAGTAATAATAATCGTGAGTCCTTAAAAGAAGGGACGATGGTGTGCACTTCTCACAAAGTGCATGCCGTGCTGCTTGCGTATCACGTACTATCTCTCATGTAATCCGAAACATCTACAGCAAATATTCTAACAGCCTTATACAGTGCATCGTATACGAAACTTGAAAATTATTTAAGCTGTAAACAATTGGTTTATCTAGTTGCGAACGCCGAGGTAAACTTGATCTTGAGTACCAATCGGTTGGATAATTTATAATTTGTTTCTGCTGAGGATCTTTTTTCAAAAATTCAACAATAAAAACTCCCAATATTACTATATTTTTTCTGTTCTACATATGATATAGATACATTCGTTTCTAAGCATTGAAAAAACTATCGAGATTCCATTCGCCAGTCCGACGATAAAACAACACGAGGCATCCGCAATGATTAAATATTCCAACTTTACTGATTGTATTGTCAGCTCTGTCTAACTAATAACTCTGGACTATTATGAGGAAATGAAGTAGTAAATAACAATGAAATAATTTTAATGTTTTGATTATCAAATTTATCTATTCGTTTGAGCTTGAAGGATCCCCGAGCTCTTAGTTCAAATCTTGACATCTCAACTCCGTTCTTTAGGTGGATTTTTTGTGGAGCTGAGACGTTTTGCGAATTGTGCGATGTAGCGGTACCTGAGGGTATTGGAGGTAATGGCGGCAATGTTGTGCGTAAAAACAATGGCAGTATTGACGGTTATGCAATGATGCTCTAGAGTATTAGAAAAAAAGGTGTTGATAGTGGTACTCTACAGTAATGGAGGTAATATTGCTTATGTAATATCGCGGTGAACGAATTTATGTAGCAAAATATTTTTGCAACGATATTCGACCACACGGTAAAAATAGATCAAACTCATGTTATCAAAACTTATAAGAAATATTTGAGTGAAGTATTTGTAGGTAAATTTAGCTACCTTGATGTACTACAACTGTACGTAATGAATTGTTAAATCCTCTCGAGTTTAGTAAGTGCAGTACAATACTATTTTTCATAACGTACTTATGCAATGCATCGCCCAGAAAAATGCAATGGCGATGACTACATGGGCGATGCAATGCATCGCCCATGTAGTCTTATTGGCTGCATCGAAAACTACCTCAGGAATATTTTTATCCGCTTTGTAGCTTTATATTTTGGCCGCATTAGCTTCATCACTGCATTGAGTAAAATCAATTCTAATCTAAGTGGATAACGCAATTTCAAAGCGACTGTTGATAACGCAAATATTTCACGATGCCAGCTAAATTCCCTATTTCAGTATAGCTTCTCTTGCTATGGTGGTTATAAATGCGTTTGGTGTAACCATTTAAGCGTTTCAGGGACTATAATAGCGAACACTTTCACGTTTTATGGAGTAATTGATTGATAACCGCGGACTAACATTTCGTGAGCAATCACTAAAATAAATGCACTATTTTACTGCGACCTGAAGTGCCTGCTGGTTCAAACCAAGCAAGGATACAACCTTCGTGTGATTTCCTTCAGCTTTTCGAAATTGCACTCTGAGTGAATCTAAATATACGGGATGATAACCATCAGTCCTACAATTATATAGATCCATGAATTGTCAAATGGTTTTGCCACCACATACACGATACAGCAATTCAGTATTCACATCGCGCACAAGCATGTATTAGAGACAGCGTTCTTACTGGACTTTTTATATGGAAACGATAACATCTGCATTACTTTGAAGACTTTTTTTGAACCAAGTCAGCACAACGTGAAGATCGAGTCAAGTGAAGGTGATGGCTAAAGCAAAAATTAAATTTTCCCAAAATCCCACAGCGAAAATACATGTGCTTCTAACTGGCGAGCTGAAAGCTGGCGTTTTGTAAAGTAATATTATAGGATCTACACGCATGCGTTTTTATCTTTGAGCAGCATGTAGGGATAATTGCACGTAGATGTAAGAGCTTTAATGAATCGTACATGTCAAAGGAATCTTATTCTGTCAAAAAGTTGTGCTAGTCCCCATGCACCTAATGATGTTCAAACAATTATGAGAGTTTGCACTGTTATTGCACAATGTAAAAAATTGTTGCTTGGCTGTTATGCAAGTTGGTATTACTACTTTTTTATACTTGGAGATAAAGACATTGGGTGCACGAAACACAGATCTCCTTGCCTCACAAGCAGAAGCTTTGGTGTCAAGCTCTCAATTAACTTTTTGAAAGCAATTCGCGTTAGGCAACACTGGCAGACCACTTTTATATCGAGCAACCTTATCTAGGACGCAGTTCCAACTTAAGTCCTGTGTTGCAGATCGGAGAAGCTCTCGGATGTAACTCAATGCAACTGATAACTCAAAGACCTGCCAACACAAAAGATCCTTCGAAATGAGAACTCACGTGACAGTCGCTGCCCCTACTTCCAGCACTTAAACTGAATCTGATATTTAGAATAAAGCGATGAATAAAAATTAGATATTACGTAAACAAATATGAATGTCAATGAATTACTTGAATATTAATGATGAAGTACTTCTTATGCTACAGCACTGAAATTGTAAACGAGGAACGTTATCGAAGTAGTGAAAAATTTTTGGAAGTTTATAAAGTAAGAATGAGCGCGAAATAAAACTTTCACCACACTAATGAAGAAAAAACAACAATCGAAGTAACATTGAGTATTAGGCTTTGTCCTCGTGTTACATTAAACAACAAACGAAGAATATCTGAGAATAAAATTACATTGCACTACGGAAATAAATAAAATATGAAGAAATTGAATGGAATTGAAGGAATGGGATTCAGCAGAGCGGAGCAGATTAGAGCAGAGCAAAACAGAATCGGATAGAATAGAGTAGAATAGAACAGAATAGAATACAATATGTCAACAAAATCAAGCAGAATAGATCTTTTTTGGGGTTATTTCCCCAAGTCCAGCGCCGTTAGACATCGAGCACCAGAGTAGATTTTAAAAAGAAGTAAAAGTCCCATTTTGGTCGTCAGTTGTCCCGCACAAGCGCTAATGTACTTCTTTTAACACATCTCAATGCGAGGCCGTTTTACAAACTTGTAGTAAAATGATTTGACAGTTTTTCGTATAATCAGTAATATTACACTCGTTAAGAAGATCTCTTTTTCACGCCTTGTTGAATGCTGATCGGATGAGACCCTCACCAATGGTGTGGTAAATATATCGCGTGATCAAGCACGGTGTGTAGTAATGCATATAAATTTCGTGTATACAGTGGTATTTTTTAATCACATCGTTTTGGAATTCTGGTATACCCTCGTTCCTTGGAATACTGACGAGATTTCTGACCCACTAACGGTCGAGACAATTTTTGAACGTTTTCATTGTCCCCGAAGAGACAACTTTTTCTGGTTACTTGTTTTAGATTTTGCTCATTTTAGCTGGAAAGAAATTTATAGCTTGAGCTGTCCTGAAATATTTTTCTTTTCAAATTCTCAGCCGGTTTTTTGGTTCGAACGTTGTCCTGTGTTGAAAACTCTTCTGGGCTATAACATTGTTGAATAAATTGAGATATTGGTGTATTTCGATTAACTGACTTCACAATTTTCTTTGTTCAGAAGAGTTCAGTCCTTTGAAGCCGTCATTTACGGTTGGGGTTACGGAGTTTTGGAATTATTTTCGTTGTTTTCCCAAAATTCTCTACATTTTGAGGAAATCTCGTTAACGCTTTGGACAAAAGTTGTACTGTGTATTCTTGATGTGATCAAACTATTAAAGGGCCTTATAAAAGAGTGGTGAATGTTCTTCAGCGGGTAGTTACAGTTTCTTCCTATGAAACCGAGAGCTCTGCTCGGATTCCCAACTCATTTTTCTATTTGATCATCATCCTTGAAATCTTCTTTGATAGTGACAGTAGATTTCTTCGTTGGTCTACTGCTTCAGTTGGAAAATCACTCCTATTGCGTGGGAAGCGACTAATGTTACTTGCAATAATGTAAATTATATACAATTATAAAGCCTTGTCGATGCTGAAACGCATTCGTCAAGTTTCGATCTATTGGAGAAGTCAGTTGTGGTCTGATTGAAAAGTAACTCCGTCTTGCTCGGTGAACGTCCTGTGACAAAGTTTCGTGTCATCTACGAACTTTCTAATTTTGCTGATGATTCCTAGGTCAAGGTAAATTATGTGGATGATGAAGAGCAAAAGACCTAAAACGCTCCCTTGAGGAACATCTGACTTAATTTAAGAGTGTCCACTCACGAAACGGTACGTACATCGTTACTCTCTGAGGGTGACCTATGAACCAGTTCGTATCCATTCAGAGTGGTTCCCTTGGATATCATGAGCTTCCATTTTGATATCAAGTATTTCGTGGCGGACTTTGTCGAGGACCTTTGAAAGTCGAGGGATACGAAGTCCATTCTTGCGCGACTGGCGTAGATTCGGTTGACTTCTCCAAAGAAGTCAATGATGTTTGTTGAATTATTTCCTGGAGTGCGGGCTGAGTGTCTGAAATCAGATTTTGGATTTGGAGATGTTGTCATTTGGACTATGTGAAAATTTCTGCTGTTGTTACGAACGACAGATGTGAGGCTGATTGAGGAACAGTTATATTGAGTACTTGTTTGTTCTTTTTGTCCAATTCGAGTGACATTCGATTGCTTCCATTCTTGCGAAACTAACCCAGTTGAGAGGGAACGATTGGAGATATTCATTAAGATGAGATGTTCGCTGAAAACTTTAGATGTCTTCAAGTATGTATACAGGAACTAGACAAACAGGTCTGATCGATTAATAGGGGTTTAGCAGACTGGGCTCTTTTTCAACCTCTTCCACCGAGAACATGTCGTCTGCATTCGCTAGCTGCTTCTGTATGGCTTGGAGTTGATCAATTTCACTTAAATCGTCCCTGGTGAACGCTAAAGTAGAGTACGTACTTGAAATTTTGGCATTACTTTATCATCCATTTGGGCTTGACCATCAAGATCGATCTGTAGTGCAAAGGTACCTTTTTGGAATTGTCTTCTGATAATATACTGGTAGAACCTTTTTGGGTTGGTTTTAGATTGTACGACAACTATGATTTCTTGAATTCGATTTGCACGTCTGATTATTCGCTTAACCGCCCTGCATACACGAGTGAGCTCCAAATGATGGGCTTCTGTTTGGTATATTAGATGTATGTCTCCTACGCGATTGTTGCCTGGCACGTATAAAGTGCCTAATCTACTAAAAAAGCAGAGTTATTGATTGGTTTCCATCGCTTCCTTAAAATAGGACACTTTGAAGCAGTGAAAAAGTTTCAGTATTATGAAGCACTCTCGACCGTTTTTATCTCTTTTAATAGATCTTCGAATGCAAGGTGCCTTTTTCATTTGTTCGAAATTAGCACGTGAGTAGTTTGTAACGCATTTTCATTTTTCCCAGCTCATTACGAGCGCAAAATCAATTAAATAATGACCTTTTACCTTATTTGTCACTTCTTAGTTGTTCATACTGAGATTTAGTACATTAACCTGTGTTGTCAGCGCAATAACGTGCTGTTGCAGAGACTTTGCATTCGAGTTGCTGATGAGCTCATTTCCAGAAGCTCGACCAAGTCGTGAAGCTCGACGTATCAGTCTGTGTGAGAGATATTGATGACGCCCATGCGCGACTGTTTCGTGGCTAGCAAGGAGTGTGATTTTCAAGGTAATCATTTGGTTCATCGTCAACTGCTGATGTACTGACTTGGTTCCTATGAGTGCAATCTTGATAGTCCCATAGTATAAATTTTTATATGAAGTGTAGCTTCGTTTTAAGTCGTCCCTATATGTATAAATAGCTTGTCTTCGATGTGAATTATGGAAACGCCACTACTTTTCCTGGCATAAAATTTATCAACATTGTATCATACGTATCCTTTTAGTGAAACTTTTGTCGGAAGATGTCTGTCATTTAAAGCTAAATACGTCTCGTTGAGAGCTGCAATATCGAATGGCACGGTTGATGCCATAGTTAGCATCTTGTGCACTTTTGCTCTGATGCTCTGCGTGTTGCACACCGATATTTTTAGATGACTATCGATATTTTGGTTGAGTGGGATTTTTCCGACCGTTATCGTGGGCAAAATCCGTCGTTTATTTTTCATTAGCTGGCTTATGCACTTGGCCTCATGGATGGCTTTTGAACAATGTATTGCGCTCACTGGTGCTTGCGATGTGTTCATGATGTGTTCATGTTATTAAATTTTGGGATATTCGTCTAGTTCATCCTAGAATTTGCTCGCAATAACTGAAGAGCTTGTCACGTGCACCACGTATTCGTATTTCCTGCCACTCCGGAGTTGCGTGCAGTAAAGATCCTGCTCAGTTTTGGCGTCTTCCCTGGCTCGTTGTGAATTTCCCTAGCAGTCTGCCAGTCTGCTATGCTGCGTACGCTTCGAAGCCGTAGATTGCAAGAGCGAGAGGACGTGAGTTAACAAGCACTCAAGTTTTCAGTTTCCACGAGTATGCTAAGGGAATATATTTGTTCCTAGATGAATTGGAAATTCAGTAGATAATTTTTAATGTGTTAAACAAAGACTTTTTGAAAACCTACGAAAGAAACGAGAACAAAACCAGTGGAGAAATGACTCCTCTTTCGTAAAGCAATATTCGTTCCTTTGGTAGCATTGACAGAAGGTTGCTCACAGTAGCCCACATGCTTAAACAGGTTCTGGCGATCTTGTTCCTCATTCTTCTTCTTTTTTCTTTATAAAGAAAGATTTTTAGTGTCCGGCAAGAGAAATTTCAAGATAGCTTCCGTATGAAGTTTGTACACTTTCATCGTCTTCATTCCTTTTCCAGCAAGAGAATTAAAAACTCTCATCCGGACATGACTTCAGCAGCTGAAAATTCGCATCGTGCGTGCGCTTTAAAATAAAGTGAAGTTCGTCACCCACGGTGATTTCTAGGAAACGTTTCTAAGCTTATTTGAGGCATAAATTCCGCTTTGAGTTACTGTAATACTGTTCATTTGATTTCATAAAAAATGAAAAAACTTTATGGCGTGAACATTGGTCTACCGTGTAGCATATCAGTGGAAAACCAATCAAGTTTTGTCGTGAGATCTTACTAAATCTATTGGTTTAGCTGCTGTGCTCATTGCGCATCCCATAAAGTGAGCGTGTTTTACCCATGGCACTCAGAATTTCACGTGAGGGATGCTGAAAGTTGGGATAACGTATCAAACAGGAGTGTGTTATTTCGTTGTCCCACGTACTCAAGCGTAAGGCAGCAACATATCTTACGCAATCTGTCGCCAAAAAAACACTCATTAATGAGTATGCGTTAGTTCACGCCAAACTAATTTTGATGCCTGCAAACTAAACAGTCAGCCGATCCTGGAGAGAGGGCTGTCATTTTATAAAAAATACTAGGTGCATCTCCTCTAAGAATATTTACTCGATAATTTTTCATATTTCTTGTCAAAATAATTTTGTCTCGAATTTAATCATGTTAATTTAGTTGTCCCCTGCGATAGAAATATATGTTACTGAGATGTAGAATTTTCACTGGTAGAACTGCGCGCGTGAGCTTGATCTCAAATCGTTGAGTTACGCTAAGATATTTATTCCTTTTCCACGATTTTTATAATTCGCATTGAGAGTTCAAAATGCTAACACGAAAGTAGTCTTCTACAACAAAACTTTCAATATTTGTCGACGTAAAACTAATCTCGAATCTATAACACATATTTTCGCACTCATCAAGCGGCTTCTAAAATTTATACCCATAAAAAATAATTACCAAATTTGACGGACTTCAATTACGGGACTTATCAAAAAATGATAGATACTAGTGCAAGACATCTTAAAGTTGAGCGAAGGGACCGAAAACAGCATTCTCTTACGTTCTGATTTCACGTGAGGGAGATTTTGAATGCTGTTTAGCAGTTTCTGTTTGGAAATCGTTTCCGAACATACTGTACATCCCGTCGTAATATCCGTGCATTTCCACGCGAGTTTTGTAGCAATAAAGACAAGGCGCATTTAGGATGTTGTTGTCCGGCCGAATTCGGGCCCACAGGCCACCGGCATGAGTTAACCTCTTAATTCTTTGTCAGAAAGACCCGCTGTGGCAATTAGTCGCCCGGTCACCTCGAATATTGGAGTTTTTACAGTCCCACTTTCAATCCTTCCAGTTCTGCGCCTATTCAAATGCTTGCAATTCGATTATAAACTCTGCGTTCACAGTTTGGCATTAACAAAGCACCTCACACTTCTAAGCTACACGCAGCTCTGAAGAAGAAATACGAAATCTTTCTTACCTTTTCCTGTGCTTCACTGGATATACTATACTCGTAGGCATTGTCTGCGAGGGCAGACCAACGTTAATACAGCGTTCCGCCTCAATGTTCTTTCACTGGAATGAATTTGTGAATAACAGAATACTTCTTCACTAATCAAAAGAACGAGGGTGAAAATGTTTAGGAATATCTGTCACGAATGTTTCCCAACCTCTTAAATTTGATGCCTTTTCTTTACGAAACGTGCTGCACGCGCCTTGTGCTTTAGATCAAAATATCTTAAGGATTTTTTTCAACTTTTTCGTTTGGCACTATCCGTGCTTAATACGTTTTACGAAGCATTAATTTCGTTTTGTTGTATTGGTAAATATTTTACTGAATGACAGCCCAGACTCAGAACCTTCGAATTTCCATCATTTTCATTACTGAATACCTCAAATTCTAATGTTGAATAAGGTGAAGTGTTTTTTTCTCCTGAAAAAAAATCTTTCGCGTTTCACGTTCTAAAAACAATGAAAAGTCTGTGTGGTTTTGTAACTGCGCTTAATTGTCGTCCCCCAAAAATGTTTAAAATTAAAGTCAAAAATTTCTCAATTGTTTCATTCAAACACATATGTATAATAAAAACTTCTTGATGGATTCTGAATTATTTTCATGATATTAAAGGTAGAAATGAATTGAACATTAGCTTCGTAAAACTTCTGGAGAAAATTTTTCACACAGTCAAACTCGACTTGAAGTCGTTTCTTCACCAAGCTTAATCTGTGAGCTAAAAATACCCACAACTAAAAATGACCCCTGCACGGAAGCTCCAACAATAAAGTCATGTTGTATGTCTCAACAGCACCAATCAGGTGCAAGGTCTTGTGGTGTACTTAACCCTTTATCAACCAACGTCCTTTCTGAAGGACATCGTGAAATCACTCACATCATTCTTATATTCTAAATAGTTTGATGAAAAGTTCACATATATAGTGTTTCACGTATTATAATATAAGAGAAACACCGTAATATTTCGTTCCAAAGGCAAAGAATTTGGCCGTTATAGGGATATTTCAGAGTTGATCGCTCGTCACTCGAGCTGCACCGTTAAGGGACACTAAAACAATGTAGTCCTACCCTCGCGGTACAAGGACGTGTAGTAGTTTCCCCTCACTGATGCGCAGACGTCTTCGTGCAACAGGAAGAAAACGATCTCGTCTGGCCACACACCAGACAAAAATTCATTTCTTGAGGTCTTCGCTCCTCAGGGACGAGGTCAAAGAGGGCTCTGTGCTTTCTTGTACAACTTGTTCGTGTATTCGTACACCTACGGGAGCGTTCATGTAACTCATTCAGGACGATGCATGTGGCGGAGGATGTAATGCAGCAACGCATTTCCTCACGTTTTAGAATTCGAGATTGTAATAAAATTCGTAAATACATGAGAGATTGAGTGAATGTACTTCTACCATTAACCATACCTATCTCCTTAGACCTGGAGAGAATCATTCACGTAGTGTGGATGGTCATGTAAAAGAAATAAAAAGTCCTACCCAAGCTGCGCACCTGATCAAGTTTCAGATTTTAGTACACTCATGCAAGATGCGAAATAATTAGAAGGCAGATCTTGAACCCGTTTTCATTTGACTCTTTTCATTCTATTAAATTTCGATCTCGTTCACATGTATCATTTTCTCATTTGAAACAGGATTATTTGATCTTTATTTACTTCGTGTCTTTCAATTGTTTTTTACTGCTTCTTCTCTTTTCATCATTCTTCAATTTAAGTACTATTTTCACACTTGATCGGTTCATCTGGACCATTTCTTAGATCCTTTCATCCCATGTTAAGATCCCTTGATCCCTTCATCCCTCCGTCCCACTTTTAAGATTCCTGCATCCCACTCTTTAGATTCTTCTACCCCCTCTGGATCTCATGCGCTGCCCACCCCTCTACTCGCCGCACCCAGCAGCTGGCGCACAGCCCCGTTGCCCCACCATCTGCCGCGCGTCTGGAGGGGCTCCAGCAGCGCCATCTGACGCTCTCCACCTGCACACACATCTTGTGCGTCCGACTTTCCTGAATCAAATCTTCATTCAAATTTTCTAAAGTTGGATGATAGTCCTACTTGGTGCTACTTGGATACGTTCGATAGTCCTACTTGGATTCCTGAAGAAACATATGACACTGACGACGAAGCAGAAAGATAGGGTCAAATTTCCGCAGCGGGGGTGAGCTCCTCTGATCAGGCGAGAGAAATCAATTACTTCAAATCCGCTTGTTGAAACGAGATGAGTTTACCCACCGCATTCTTTCATTGAATCGCTGGGTAGCCTTTAATGAATTGAAACATTCGTAATGAATGAAAGTCAACAATATGTACAACGAATGAGTAATGTGTCACCCACGTGGGCTAATTCCTGGAACTAAAGTCTCAGTCAAGTCACTTATTAGCTATCTTACTCGGTTACACTTCAGCCTCTCACGACTCGAGGAAACTAGACCAGTCATAACACTCGTCTCCAACGTATTCCTACGAATGAAATAAAAGGCTTACTCATGTACAACCATAGGTGTTACTTTCAAAATGACTTCGAGGAGAGTAGTCCACCGTAGAGCAGACGCTGCTCATGTCAATACCGCAAGGTGTTGAGGTGTACACACTCCATGTTCGTGCGACCTCATGCATGCCGCCCAGAGATGATACCGCGCTACCCAGACACATCTTGCGCAGCGTAGGGGACCAGGCACTTCAGCTGATGAGCATGTGATGCTCGCAGGTGCTCACTTTGGGGCTGTACTGTGTGCTCTCCTTCCAGATGGTTTCGCTTGGTAGCTCAATTGTACTTGATAGCTACGAAAAAATTAACTGAAAAAATAATCTTAACCAATAAATAGGACCCAAATGCACGGAAAATGAATATTATTAAGACTGTTCCGTAAATGCATTTTTCCAATGATTTCAGAAATTTATTTTGAGATTTTTTTTGGAGTGGCTTCTAAAATGTTCTTCAACATATGCACAACTTATTTGTCGCTGAAAAAATCAGGTATTTGACAAAATCAGGGTAGATATCGCTAATTGCTAGAGTACTTAAGACAAATGAAGTCACTGTAACATAGTTTTCTCGTATCGGAAATGATTCGAGGATCCTTGTTTTCAGATCGCGTGAAATTTTAATAATAATCTAATTTCTGTATCCAATAGATTTAAGCAATCCTTACATCACTACAGTCATGAGCGCTTACACTTGCAACTTCAAGTGCACTGCAGCAACTGTTTTTTCCCCTACCGTGCTACTAGCCCTCTGTTTAGCCTTAGTTTATTTTCCTCCTGAAGAAAATCGTTTTTCACGTTTTCCATTTAGTTTACCACAGCGTGGCATTCTCTAGGTCGACATTCGCCACCCTCGCTGCTCCAACACTTATAAGTTCCATTCCCTCCCCTCCCCAGAACAGCCCCTCGATCCGTGAAGTCACCCCTGCTCGAACGGGATAATTCCCTCCCGGCGGATCACGTACTTTCCCTCCACCACTCCAACCTCCGTCGGGAAAAGCAGTGCAGGCAGCCAGGGGGAAGATCTGGTGTACTACACCTCCCTCTCTCTGAGGTCAAACAAGAACCCCAAGGGTGAAATGAAATTTTACACGTACAGTCATGAAAATTATATCATAGGGAACTTTACGTATTTTCAGTTACCTCTCGCCATTTTTTTTCATGTGTATTTTTTTTCGCCTCTCACTGTGAAGAAAAAGTTCAGGCCGTGTGGTTCTTGGAAACCATTCTCTATTGCAGTTCTCATTTTTCATGACGTATCACTGTCAATTTAGTTTACATTTGTTTTTGTCTTGGATTTCTAACTTCACCTCCACCCTCACCAACACCGTGAATTCCTTTCGTATTCCACTGCGCCACTCAGGAATTTTCCACTTACTTCTTGATGGATAAACACCTCTTCTTTATTTCCATCGTCTTCTGAAACAATCAACGTTTCCTCTCTGTATAATATTCTTTCTTTCCTCTCATCACAATATCATGCAACATACACGGAAAAATATGGTGTCGATGAAGGTAGTTTTTGAAAAATCTACCATTCTCACTTCTCTTCACGTCTTTTGAATTATATTTTCACACAATAAAAACCCACTAAATCTCTTTAGAATACATATGAGTCTCTGTTCCCTATCTTCAGTGGCAGGATGTAACATATATCTTCAGCTTCTCAATCATCTTTAGAATGAGCAAGGTGTCTTGAATCTTGTCTTCAGTTGAACATTTCATACGTGTAAAAAATTTCGTAGATTTTCCATTTTCACGGTCATTACGAAAGCAAAGTTTATAACCTTAAGGTTAGTACACCTCTCCTACGAGACGCGTGTACGGTAGTAGGTTTGGCATGAGATTAAGCAACGCTATAGAGGATAAGTTCTCCACCTTGATCAACCTCATGAGTGAGGGTAATTTTAAGGCATCATATTGCAGAATTGCAATTTTAACTCTGGTGCGTGTAATTTTTAAAGTATGTGGTTCAGCTAATCTACTCATAATCATCATTTTCCCTGTAATTCAAGATGAGAACTAAAACTTCACCCGATCCTCGACTGTGCCTTGCCATCCATCCCTACGTTGGCAATTCTCTCGTCACATCAAAAGTCAGTCGTCGTCGAGAACTCTCACCTTACACCTGCCTTGCTTCTCCTTGCTGACGTTCTTCTAGAATTTTTCCGTCAAATTAGATGTTCCTCGCCTAGCGTGCTATAAGATGTATCTCGGTTCCTCATCTCATCTCACTTCCTGAATTTTCTGTGGCCCCTGATGAGTAAACTAGCATCCATTCCACTTTATTGCAAATTCCTGTCACTGCTATCGCTTAGCATCCATCATACTGGGTTAAGCATAATTGTACGGCGTGAAATAGAATAACCAATTTCGTGTACCCCAAAATGAACTTGATTTAAATCATAAATGCGGTCGTGTCGGGGTCGCTGCAATCCTACAACCATCCTTTTTTGGAGAGGACATGTCATCACGAATGCTGAGTTCCCAACACCTTAATTTTGAATAAGCCTTGCGTCATTGCACGAAAGCCTCAGTGCAATTGGTCTTTCCTTAAATTGAATAGTTTTTGACACACCTTTCTTCCTCAAAATTGTCATTTTTTCAACAACATTTTATAAAATTAGCCAGTAAACGACTGACAGAGAGGCATTCAAAATGAGGAGTGTGTTACGGTAAATAATACTGAGTCAACATAACGTAACAGACTGTAAGATGTACAATATGTTTACCGATGTAAACTCATCGAACCCGCACGTTTATACTTAACTGTAGACTTGATTTCTTTGTTTCTATTTTTATCTGAACAGTAATTCCATAGCTACCTCATAACGTAACTCGAGCTCAGACTACTGTGCTTACCAAACCGTGCGAATATTTTCGTAGCTGTCTACCTCAATTCGAAAATTATATATACTTACCACGGTTCGCTCTCTGGTTCTAACCCTATTACTTTTCACCATTCTTTTCATTTAGCAAACACTTTTAGAATAGCATCAAGCGAGTAATATAGCAAGTCTTAGTTTGTGGTCCCATTTCCCTTGAAACCGCTGGGAGTTTTCTAGATATATTATGAATGTATCGTGAGTCAGTGCAGAAACTATTGTTACCGATTACAGGCATCGACTATCTGTACTCTCCCCTCCTTCGATTCGTCAAATAAATCTCCAATTGGTTTTGATATTTTTGCCTTGGTGGCTCTCCGCAAGAAGCAACTAAATCTCAGCTGAGGAGCGACTTTCACGGGCAGACGCAGGGCTGCGTGCGGGTTGCTCGCAGACATTCGTGCAGCAGCTGTGCGAGTGAGGCAGCTGTGCGTCTTGCACAAGGCGCACGCAGCTGTCAGCCTACGACGCAGCGGTGCGACCGTTGGCAGCGCTGGGAGTTGCTTTGCTGGGACAGCCTTCCCAGGCTTAGTCATCGATTATTTGTTGTCTGTTTAACGATGAAAGTGTTGTATGATTAACTCTTATGACGTCTGGAAAGATTTCTTAACAGTTTTTCATTGTCAAGTGCATCATGTACTGAAGGGAAAGAGTTGCGATTTAGCCTGACTCGAGCAGATGCGAGCAGAATCCGTACTTGAGCGCCGCACAGTGAATCTCGAGTGATCAACCCTGACCTCACGTAGACCCTTAAAGTTTTTTATGCCCTCTACTCAACCATACATAAGTTTAATACTACTGTATAGTGGTTTTATTTTCTTCATTCAACTATTCGCCAACGTAAGCCACCAAAAGTTGTCCTACCCTAGAATGACAACATTTTTCTTTCAGCTTAGAAACGTTTTTAATATAAAATTGTAAATATACGAAAAAGTGAGGGCACGAAGCTCTCGGAATTGCGGGGATACTGATTATAATCAAAAGTGTAACTCATGTACTGACAAGTGTACCTGTAGCTTTGAAGGTATTGGGCAAATTTAAGAATTTTTCAAAGTTTTTAAGACATCAAAAATCTGTAAATTGAGAATACTGCTCCAAAAGATCCTCCAGTTTGATATACTTGACAGCACCGATGGAGTGTCGTGTATGTGAAGAATTCAGCTCCTCTGTCCACAACCACGTACTGAACTCATCAAGGGAAATGCGTTGTTTTTGAATCACTACCAATGTTTGCTCATGAAATCGAACACCATGATTTGATGTGAAAGTAGTCGATAAAATTTTGCTTTCTGTTGCGGTCAGTAGATCAGTGACTATAAGCCGGCCAGTCACGTTAAGGCAAACCTTACGGAATTTCTCCAGGCGCAGAACGGGGCAGTCCACTAACGCTAAGGGGGTTCATCATCTACCTAAGTGTTCGCAAGCGAAATGGCACGTCTATTTGTAACAATGAACTAGCATTAATGGCGGTAGGGCTTGTTGCGGCGCATTTAACTTCAAAATAAAAGCAGCCTAAGTCAAAATAGTGTAAGGATTGGCTGAAGCAAAGGAATTCAAAGTCGGACATATCTTTGATGGAAAAACTTTGGTTTGAACCACAACACTGGCTTAATTATTTACGAATGGATCAGACAACTTACGAAGAATTTCTTTCCTGTGTTAGTCATATTGAAAGGCAAGATACGATTATGAGGAACACAATATCGCCCCACCAAATATTGTCGGCAACTCTTAGGTTCTTAGCGACGGGACAATCTTATGAAGAGTTGAAGTTTCCGACAAGAATATCACCTCAACGTCTTGGAAAACTTATATCAGACACTAACACTGCTACCATTAAAACATTATTAAAGAATTACATGAAGGTAAGGAAAAAACTTTTAACTTTTATAGACATTTTATGGCGTGAATATATTTAAAGAGAAAAAAGTTTGCAAATTATTCTGCCAAGTGTTGTCCAGTTCCTGATTGTGGAAAAGGGGTCGACATGCTGGGCTCGACTGTTGTAGGCATTGCAATACTGACGTGACCGGCAATGAAAACACTTGTAGAATTAAGTTACCCTAATTCCGCAGCAAACATTACGTCGTTTATTAACTTTTCGGCGTACATCCTTTGTGTGGTGGAAATCTTTCTTAGTTTAGCGGATAAAATTTTTCCGAAATGGTAGTGCTGGTCCTCTATCGGCGTATTTTGAATCCGTTTGCCAATTACCATGACTAGTTGTTCCATCGCATTCGTGTCAGTTTGTTTTTTCTTCTCTTGCTGGATGATGTCGGTATAGGGGTTGGAGGGTTGCTTATTGATGCATCACTTGCCAATAATTTCTCATCTTCGTTTCCCGCAATGTCCCAATACTGAAAAAATAGATGTGATTTTATTATTAAGACACCTAACCTATAAAATTACAACGAGCTTTTATATTATATTTTATTTTATTTACATATATAATCCCAATGAAGATATTTTTTCCAGTTTCCTACAACAGAAGAAGAGTGGCTGAAGATTTCACAGAACTTTGAGACTAGATGGGATTTTTCTAATTGTCTAGAAGCTGCTGACAGAAAACACGTGAAGATTTCAACAAAATCAACGGATGGAGAATGCTTTCGAAATTATAAAGGTTTTGATAGGATAGTTTTGATGGCTATTGTGGATGCAAAATACGAATTTGTAATGTGTGATTTTGGAATTGCAAATTTCGGACAGTGGAGTGATAAAAGAAACCAGGTTTTATAATAAGCTTGTAAATAATTAATTGAATATTCCGCTCTTCGTGCTCGTAATCATTCAGTGTATGAATTACCTTTTGTTTGCATAGGTGATGAGGCATTTGCGCTTAGAAATGATTTTTTAAAACCTTTCAGTCAAAGAGAGATGAATCATGAAAAAATATTTAATTACAGATTATCACGTGCTTGAAACGTTGTAGAAAATGCATTTGGTATTTTAGCATCCAGATTTCGGATTTTCCATAGCTTCTTATATGTGAATTACACAAATTGCGAAAAAATTGCAATAACATGTTGTGTCCTGCGTAATTTTTTGCGTAGAACTAAGAAAGACGAGTATACAGACTTGAATTCTGAAAATGATGATGATGTAGTCTCTCTTGTAAGCTTAGACAGAGGTCACGATAGACATGCATCAAAAGCCAGCCTCAATTCGAAAGAACTTTTTAAACAATTTTTTAGCAATGGCGGAGCATCATCCTCTCAGGAAGATGTGATTGTTAGTAAATATTAAAAATAGTAAAATTACTTCATATGACTTACCTTATCTTCTTCTACATTTGAGGTTGAGCTCTTAACAGCTTCCTGGTCCTTTAAGAAAAGTAAGTCATTGTTATAAACCCAAGATGGTGTGTACACTTCTTCTGCCCCAGCTTTAGACCGCATTGAATTTTCAACTTTCTTCACTTCTTTCCGGAAAGTACTCCGATAAATGTTTATTTTTTTCTTCACTAGGTCAGAAGTAGCACTAGGATACCTTTCTTTCAGCGTTCAAGCCAAACAGCGCTTCCAAGTACAAACCAAATACCAAACTACCAATAAAAAAAGAAAGTGGAAATCGTTTCTTCAATAAAATTCATTGGAACGATTGTTACTTTCTTTACTCATTGGTAGCTCGGTCTTGGCTCCTGAAAATGCATTTTGGCTTGACCGTATACCGAATCGTTGGTGCACGGCGCACATAACGTGTTTCAACGCGCATGTATGCTGGAACTATTGCTGCTTGACCCCATCCCTCATCACGTACCTGTTGTCAAACTGGACGTTTCACATCTAAATGCATTCAGAAGCCAGGTGTAACTATTTCAATGGCAGATGTGAATCTGGATAACTTCTAAGAATTTAAAGCGTTTCAATTTGAATTTTTGAATTATGAGGGATCACATAAAGATAGTGTACATAAAAGCATAATAAACGAAAGATTTAATAATTAATAATTAGTTTGTTAAAATTGATAATTAAAGTCTTTTTATCCAAATAATTTACGTGTGTTTTTTCCTTCTTCTGTGCTGGTGTTAGGTGGGTTTTAACTCTAAAAAGAGTGGTGACATGTGGGCCATCACACCGCCTCCTAGCGTCGGTTTGGTCAAGTGGATTTTGTGAAGGTGGCAGCGTCAATTCAGTTCGTCAGACATTGCTTATGTCGTGCATGTTTGTGAATTGAAATATCATTGAAGGTTCACAAAAGTGTTCACTGTTTTTGTAAAAATTATAATCACTTATTTTACGTAGCTCTCGGGGAAAAACTAGTCTTGTGAATCCACTGTGGAAATACATAGAGGTCATCCCGTGTCTCAACGACTGTGACAAAAACATTTTGAAACATCGTCTAATAATTTCCTTTATCTTTCAATTTTGTTTATAAAATCGACAATAATATATTTTCTTGTGGTTCAACTTTGAGGCGCATAAGAATTAATTGAGCGACAAAAATGTCGAACATTTAATTTGATTTCTCTCTAAAATGAAAACTGTTGATCGTTTCAAGTTTTAATATTTTAAGTCTTATTTTCGTTGCAGGAATTACAACTTTAGAAAATAGCAATAACAGACAATTTTGAAGGTTTAGTGCCTTAATTGCACACCTTTAGAAGTTTCTAAAGTAATTCAGATGACTACATCTTGTAAACATTTTTATACATATATGACACCATATACATGGAGTATCTCCATGGTTGAATTTATTCAATCCCTCATCATATACCAGCCAATAAGGAAGGTTACGCGAGACAGAATAAGCAGTCTGTCATGGAAATGTCTTGATGTTTTCTGCTCATTACAGTGAATAGTCATAACAAGTAATAAAATCATGCGTTCTACAGCTCTTCCACCTCTTTTTCACCGAGTCTATTCGGCTGTAGAGGTCGAATAAATTTCTAGAAAACTATAGCTGCTAGTACAGCAGCATAAAATCCCCCAAAAAATTTAAATTATTGTGTACTTATCACAGTTTTCAGTACGGCAGTTCAAAGTACAGATAATTCAGTGTGTGCATGGAACAAATGTTTTTTGAATGCAAATATCTTATTTTAAAAACAATGATTTACGTAATTTTCGAATGTCTTGTTTATTTATACTTCCGCTGATAATTTAAAAAAAGGTATGTATTCGGTAAAGTATTCAAAGGCATTTCTTACATTTAATATCAAAACCATTTCGACTATATATTTAGTGTTTCATGATTACATATATCAAACACACAATATTTAGTGCCCATCACTAAAGATTTAACACAGCCACAAATCTTCCTTTTTGAGGGTAACCGGGTGAGGATTCCTTCTTTTCCATGAGATCAATAATTATTCCTGTGAGTGTAGACGAGCGATTCGTCTCACACGAACGGGGCGAGGAAGACTTTGTTGTTCATAAAAAGACAGATTTAGATCCGTTTTTGGCTCATCTATAGGAACCCTACCAGCTACTGGCAAGAAAACTGGGCGATGCTCGTAATTACTCCTCTAACTCAGACAAAAGCTTGCACATGCTTTCAGGTGGGTAAAGCCTTTACCTTGTTTTTGATTAAAAACTACACAAATATCTTATTTCACTTTAGAAGAAGGGAAAACTTATTTTCTGTGCATTCATCCGCTATGTTCTCAAATAAAGTAAACAGATTTAGTTACCCGCTGTTTAAACTGTACACAAAATTCTCGCAAGTGACAAATTATCATATTACTCGACAAAAGAGAGAATGCACTTCATTTCCATATCGACGAGCTAAATGTTAAATAGGATTTTAAATGATTCTTTTAGAGAAATATGTTTTACGCCTTCACAAAATGCGGATATTACTTGGCTACTTTGGCTCACAGATATGCAACTTTTACCATTATCTTCACGTTATTTATACTGCATTTCAACACCTGGATGAAGACCTGTGTAAAACATTGTCATTCTTGTAATATTTTCTACGAGCATGTCGTGCCAACAAAGACAAGGTTTCAGTGTGAAGCCAGATATTTAATAAATTCGAGAAGCAAGCGGCCTACCAGAGACACTATGAAGACGACCTTGGGTGGTGGGTAAAAAGTGTATTATTCATGCCAACTTGAAAGTCAGGCTTGTGCTAGGGAAACTCTAACTACCATTATCTGCACGACACAGAGACTCGTTCAAGATATTTTTCTTTCATTTATCGTCGCACAATGAAGGAAAAAACCTACAAATATTGAACTGCTTGAACATTTTTGGATATGTTTACAGAAGAGATAAGTAATACCTAGGTATTTAAGTCGTCTACTAAACGTAATTTGAGATAGAAAAAACGATTTATGCGGATGAATATACGTAAAACTTGAACGTATATAAAATAATCAAAATTTCCACTATACGCTATTTAAGCAGCTTGCCATGGTAGAGAGATCTGAACGAGTATTTATACGCTAACTTTCCCACAAGACGCAGACAAATGGAAGATTGAAGTCCAATTTAAAGAATATCTCCGGTAGATTTTCCATTCTAAATGTAATAAAATGAAGAAAAGCGTTGAAATTTACGAGTCGAGGTATTTGAACGAGTGAAATTTGGTTCCATTATAAACAATTGCAGAATTTCAGTGACAAGTGCAATAATTATTTGGAGTGTAGGAGTATAAAGCAGATGTGGGACGCAACTTATCTAATCGAATAAACAACCACTGTTATATACTGTATGTGAGAGATTGCTGGTGTCGAGTGAGAAATAAATATAGTCAATAAACTTCCTCAAGCTTTGCGACATACATGTGTTTGAATAACAGATCCAAGTCTACTAGCTCTGGCAGATTGTGTACACATTGGAGGACTCTAAATTTTCACTCCCGGGCTGTGCGTTACAAAAACGAGGCGTCCGCAAAATAGAGCGCGCATAGGCATAGGATTTGAGGCTGGAGGCTCCAATGGCCCTGAGTTGCCTTGCAGCGGCCCTGCATCACACTCGTCTGAGCAGTAGACCTTCGGATTTGATCTGATCTTGGAGAGAATGTTTTACCTAGCCATCTTTCGATGGAGAGTAACATGCATGTTCACTGCGCTGTAACACTGCATTAAATGTTATTAAAGTTTCATCGTTACTAGGTGACAACTTCAGTAAAAATGGGTTGCATGATGAATTTTTTTTACGCCGAAAGATCGTACAGTCTCTTACAGCTACTTCTAGTTAGGAAGGCCCAGTCTAATATAGCAGAATAAAAAGTGCTGTAACATAGCTCTAAATTTTTAATTTCCAACTTTAATTTAACAAATTAACTGAGTTTTAATTTAAAATGGTTAAACAGAAAGTCGAATAAATATACTTTACCTTCTAAAGAAGGTCAGAGAAGGATACAAGTCGTTTCTATAAATAGACAGGACTGGGATGTGCACGAAAATGTGTCTCAATTCGAGTAAACGTACTATGTGACCACATCGTGTCATGAGGCCATGTGACCACATCGTGTCATGAGGCCATGTGACCACATCGTGTCATGAGGCCATGTGACCACAACGTGTCATGAGGCCATTTCAAAAGATTCGCGTTTATTATGCAGTGAATTTTTCTCAGTTTCATAAGTTGCATGATGAAACTTAAATTTTGACGTTTCCATCCATCCTACAATGTAAATAAAACAATGTAAAGTCTAAAAATGTAATAATATATTGCGATGTGGAAAATTTTACCCTTTTTCAACTTTTTAGCAGAGTTATCTTACCTTTAGTCCCTGTCTTTTCTTCTCACGTACAGATCAGAAGGTAGTCTTCATATTTAGCTGTAGGCAGGCAAATTTGATACACAAAGGTACAGAATTTATTCTAAACTTTTTGGATTTGACTTAAGCGCAATGACGTGATAAATTAGGTTGTCAAAAAATAAATGCTCATTATTGCTCATTGCTTCAATATGAAAGGAATTTTAATTTTCCAAAAACATAATTAGATGATCCTTTACGCTACATTGCAACGATTTAATGATCGCCAAAATAAAAGCTGTGATGTCACCAGTTCTGAATACATTCAATTATGATAACAAAATAAATTAAAGGAAAATAATTATTGTGTACTAGAGAGCCTTTGCTGTCACTGACGATATACAGGTCGTACGTATTGAGTACTACTGAGCCTTTGTCGGACTTGATGTAGAGTACGTTGCTAGTGTTCAATCTAATTGAGCAGGTGTTCTCAAACTTTTCTCAACCAATGACCCTTTTTATTACACAAAATAAGCTGAGGACCTCCTCACATGCACGTGTACCCCTCAGGAGTAAATGTACATTTACATTGTACGCACTGTTTCATAATATCAAGGGTCATGGAAAGCTGTAAATAAATACCTTAACTGCATCCACTGTTAAATTCGTAAAATTTTGCGGACCCCACTTTCAAAGTACCACGGATCTGTACTTTGAGAACCCCTGCTATAGAGAGCCTCTGCTGGTCTAGATAGCATGCACATCGTATATGTTGAGTGCTAGAGAACCTCTGTTGGTCTTGATGGAAAGCATGTCGTACGTTGCGAGTGCTAGAGCCTTTGTTCACAATGGTTGTGTTTGGGAAATTGAACACCTTTTCAAGCCGTTCTTGAAAAAATTTGTGAGCATGCACAGGCTAAGACAAATGCGACAATTACACATTTCAGTCGCATTGATTACAAGATAAAAATGCCAATGAAATGAGATTTTGATCCTCTTGCATGCAAGAGTTAAAGTTTATATCACAGCAAAACAATCTACAGAACGATTGCTTTCTTGATATAGGGAGGCGATGTCAGGGTATATGACGTCCTTTTTTTATTCATCAGTTGAATTCTGGAATAAACATCTTGGGTATCTTGTGAAGTTGGTGGGAACCAGCTTAGATTGATGACTACGATGACTCGTAACAAGACACATTGAATTATACGAAAGAGATTTTAAAATGCGTCTACTCAGAGAGCATGTCAAGATGTAAAGATGAAAAAGATATATGCGATGGATGTAAAGTAAATATAATATTGGTACTAATTTTAATTGTTGTTGTAAAATAAATTATTTCAAATTTCCTTTTAAAAATAATTACAGTATTAATAACTGTAACTACGGACGTATTTTTTCGCATTCCAATATAAGTAAAGTCTTTCTCGAGCCCAACAACATCAAAAATTTTCCCTTCTGAAGATGACCTTCCCATTTTAATCAATTAAAGTGAATCGACCTTGAGCTCTGGATTCTATAGCCAGCGGAAAAATTTGTCAATTCGAATGGAAAATAACCTCTCTTTCTTTCGCTCTTTCCGTAATGCATCATACGATATCACGACAAATTGTTTTCAGAGCAGAGTGATGATTTAGGACCCAATTCCTTCGGTGTTGGTCTGAGAGTCTGAACATTGTGTGAGGAGAATAATGAGACAGTAAACTGTGGTCGATATTTGGATCGTGAAGTCCATCTCGAGAAATACCGCAACTTGTACTCCTTAGGTAATGCAGTTTATTGTGGGTAAATCATGACAATATCGCTTGGTTTAGTCAGAGGTGGCGGAATTTTTGTACTTCACAGAAGACTAGATCTAAATAGCTATGCTTTCTTACTAGGCTTGATTTCAGTTAGCCAGAAAGGATGTATGGAAATGATTAAACAAGAAAGCAGCACTTACTTGTTAAGGGTGTGTTATCTTATTTTCGACACAACAAAATATGGGTCAGGTGTTCGATTAAAATACTTTTATTTTACTCAGCAATTTCTATTAAATGGTCTTTTGCAGACGTACCCAAAATTTAAGATATAACCTGAAGTAATATCTCACTGAATTATTTGTGTGAGAATATTTCGACGTCAAATAACTGTAGGTAATTATTCTGAACAGGACTGGCTATAAAAATCTTAATAAAAAGATCGTTCGTAAATTTTGAAAATATGAATCGCATATCAAAGTCGTTGATGCAAGATATGTAACAGATAAATGTACAGAAAATTGTTATAAATAAGTGTGTCAAGTTCGTTTCTATAACGTCAAAAGCATTTTCGCAAGCCAAATATTCTGTCCTTCAGAATGAGAATTTATACTAAATGCTCTAACCAACTGCTTCTTCGAGACAGCGTGCATGTGTAAGCCAGTGAACGGTTGAAAGGTTGTGTTTACTTCTTTTGGTGAACATAAATGCTGCGTGCCATGATAAACAGTTCTGTGTACAACTCGGGACAATCAATCCTGAGGTAAGATAGTCAATCAAATTCCCTATTTTATCCCTGGTCAGGTTTGATCATAATGGCATCGCTGCACTGGCACCTGACAGCCAAAATCCAAGTTACGTTGAATTCTTCGATGTCTGCGCCAGAGTCTGCTGAGATATGCCAACTCGAGCCTGTTGCCTCAGCCCAGGTGTGGCGGCCGCGCCCAGGCTTCAGGCTTTACGAGTCGCGGCGACTTATTTGTACCGAAGAAGATCCCACCATTTTTTGTGTTTAATAAGATCAGCTGTTAAACAATCCTGAATATTGAGTGGGGTTGGCTCTTGACCGGTTTATGGCTGCAGTCCATAGAATTTCTTTCGGCGCTTGTCAATTTGCAAGTCATGAGCGTGCGCTCACAACTTGTGAAGAATTACGACGATTATGATGGAGATTTAAAAATTTTTTTGTACATATGTTGACCTCAGTTAGATACCCCAGAATTATTCTAAATTCCTCTCTCAGTAATGATAACCGGATTAGTTGGATTTTTAAATTACACCCCCAACCAATGAGAGTTTTGAACAGCATTTTTTGTAGCCATATTGTTGGTGAACTATTTTCCAACTGATAGGTTACGCCGCAAGATATCCAACTGCCCTCTGAGAATCTGAGAAGGCTAAGACCATTAATTTCATTTGTCTCTGCAATAATTCAGCCACCAGTAATTAATGAAAACCGGATAATGTTCTAATTAGTAAGCTAGTTTGTTAGACTATTACGGAAAAGTTTAATTCACTTCTCTAATTTTAAATCACAGACACACAGTATAATGACATACTTATATAATTGTACGCAAGTCTAATTCTGCTTCTCATTAGTGTAATTTTCCCCATGGGTAATTACTTCCCTGAATGCTGTATCAGTTTTGACGTCGATCATCATAAGAACCAGTGTACAAATATATTGAAAACTTCTTGGCAAAACAATTTTACACTCTACGGAACCATGGCGCAGTATTACACTTCCTCTACCTTTCACTTCTAACAAATCCCCGCATTGGAGACACTCATATGTTTAAAAGCTTTAGTTTGGGAGACTTTCTACACGCTCGTGCGTCAACACTTTAAAATTGGTGTGTAATGATTATTTCCATCATTATTACGATCATTCAGTACCAACGATGCCATAAGACAAAAAATCGAGAGAACATTTTAATTTTTCAAAACAGAACAGCAGAGATAGATCAGCCCTTTGAGTTTCAGGTCATTTGATAAGAGGAAATTTCTTTTTTCCAATATTTTTAATTATGGAACGCGATGTGCTACGGCATCGACGTTGCATCGAGACTCGAGGCCTCTTCAAGACACAAGTTCTCCTACTTTTCTCTTAGATTTAATTTTCAACATCTGAGTTAAATATTCTGCTAAGGAACTACGTACATTATCTACTGTTATAAAAAACAGTGCCACGTTGATACAGTACTTGAATCAGAATTCACCAAATTCACACTGCCAATTTGATGTTTCCGAGCACGCTCCTCCCTAACTAGAAAGAAATATGACACCTCACTGGTATTGTTTTCTTTACTACGGACCACGGCAGTTCCCTATTTTCCCTTTCTCCGGAATGTGTAGTAAGACCTAGACGTGACGTCACAGGGTGTGGTCATTACGAGGCAATCCAGAGCGCGACTCAACAGGTGGTGCAGCCCTGCTGCATGAGACCGTGAATTATTGCTCTAGGTCTTCCATTGACGAGACTGCTGAGACCGAGCTTACACAAAACCGGGGCCGATCACCTCGAGGTAGGTTCTCGACATACCTGCTTGAAATGGTACACGAGTATTATGCACGCATTTGCTGTGTGCTGTGTTTTCAGGTACGAGATTCGTGTTGAGGTTCGAGACTCCAAGTCCATGCAAAAAAGCGCTAGGTCTCGAGAACGAGTGAACTAAAAAGCCTCTGACTCGCTAGTAATGTCTTTGTAATAAATATAGTTACTTTTCTTCCAATGCTAGGGGAAACATCTAAGGATATTAGTAATCCTTTAGTACGAAGGGTCCAGCGTGTGCACTATTTTATAAGCTACAGATGGAGCTTTTGTAAGCCATGTTCAAGTGAATAACTAGTGCAGAAAACTTGAGAATTGTATTTTCGATCAGCTATGTAATGAACTATAAGTTTATTATCTCGCAAAGTATAAACTAAGCAAATCAAAAGCATTTCAACTAAATGAAGGAAAATGAACGAAATAAATTTAACAATTTAAACAATTTATTTAAACAATTTATTTACCACAGGTGATACAGAGGTAGAATGTTTCTTAAGTCTAGTACAATGGTCAAATTTGAGTATAGCTACCTGTGGGCCCGAATAAGTTCAGCGACTTCTGGGGCATTAACATAACTCAATTAACATAACTCATTATGAGATAATAAAGGGAGAAATGATGAGCTGGCAAAAAGGAGATCAAGTTTTCTCCCCGGAACCAAATAAAACAGGGATATCTAGGAAAGTGTGTCAACATTAACTGCTTGGGCTCAAAGTTTGTAGCAAGACGTGAATAAACATTTGTAAAATCTTTCATATGCGAGAGAGGTGAAGTTATGAATAACTGACTTGAGAACATCTGCTCGAAAATCGAAACGAATTGGCAGATCACGTTCAGATCTTTAGGGTGCCGATCCCGAACTAAAATAAATACGATCATTGTTTAAAATGTCCATATAACAGCTCCTGAGTCGGAAATAACCAACGGTTTTAATTTTTTTGACGTCTCAGACCATTCTTTGTAAGGAGAAATTATTTTTGTGAGTTTCAAGTAAACTCTATGAACACAGTATTCCTCGTCGAAATATTCAAAGTTAGTGAAGAAAATTCAAAGCTTCATTTGAAAATTGGCTAAGATCAATTGTAATTATAAAACCGAACTGCCATCTTCAATCACACAATCAAGATGAGTGAGGAGGGATAAGAAGTCTAGACGAGTACGCAAAAAAACAGAAGAACCACGGGCTGGAGTGTTAGAAAGACCTTCCAAAAGGGGTAGAAGCATCAATTTGTTCAGACTCCTGAAGCCGACATTATTGGCATGGTATATGGATGGGTATGGCGCTGGGAACCTATTAAAGGCAATCCTTCATCGCTTCCTTTGTAGGCTGACGCTGCCAGTGTGAACTAGCGGACAAAATAATAGGAAGATATACTGTAATCTTTCCAGATGATAATGCATTAAGTCTTTACCGAAGTATTGGATACGCAAGTGTTCTATCAATGGACGCGCTAAATTATGTTATTAAAATAATTGATGAATGAACGTTGGTACAAGTGGTAGATTCAAAGTGTTTGCCGGTAATGAATAGTTCTTAAATTGAATTTTATCACCTGAAGGTTGGTTGCACATTGAGTTCCAAAACTTAGTCATTAGAATGATCAAAATAGTGCAATTTTTAGTATTTTTTGGTCTGTTTTTTTCCTGTGCGTTGAATCTGTCAGGGATAATTAACCTATTCAGATCGATTTAGACATTGAAATACACACTAAAAAGTCAGGGTACATGCGTAGGTGTGAGAAATATCAGAGCATACCAATACGCTCTGGCACCTGTACAGCTTGTTGCTTGCGTCAACGTGGAGTTCGCAGCTCTTCAGTGTCTTTTTGAAAAATGTATTTATTAATTATTTATTGGTTAACAGAATTTGATCCTAGTAACAGTAAAATTAAAAAATTTGTACTATTTTTCACTTATACGAGTACCTTACACGATTACTTCTCACGTTTCGTTGTTTTTTACGAACGTTAAATTTATCAGGTAAAAAAAATTCGATCTCAAAACTGTAACAGATGTAACACGGTAGGGAATATTTTTCATCATCAGAACAGATTTAATTTACAGTGCATTGACTTTTTGAATGCTAGCATAATTTATTCGGAGTAAGTAGGTATTTTGAGTTACGTTGATAGCTATATGGGTTTCAACCAATTTTGCCGAATTAACGTGCAGAATTTTAACGGTGAATTGCGAAGTTCTTTGATGAGCTGAACTGGAGGGAATTTTTAATGCCAAAAAAATGAATCTTCCTTTAGTGATGCTTATGTTATTTTTAAACTTTTTAGAATTCCAACACTGTTAAATTAATAATTTTGTTCGGAAATTTTGCGTGAATGTGCAAATATGTGTTTCATGTAGTAAAGAATCAATTCAAAAAATTCAACGTGGCGGGGAAATTTGCGTACTTATCAAACATTAGCCTACCATAGCGTAGATAATTATAATTCAAAGTGGGAATGAGTGAATTCCCATATATTATACACAACTTGTACACGCTTTATGTAATGAAGGTACTTGTTTTCAGTTCACTACAGAAGGCCTTAAAAATGAAATTGTATTTTAAACGGTTCCATATTATTTTTAAAATTTACAAGAACTCATCGGTGAAGTACCTCTTTTACCCAATATCACAATCATAATCAGTCCAAACGCCTTCAAGTTGATACGGAGGCGAACCTCCGACAGCCTCTGTTTCAAATGCCCCTCCATGTTTGCCCAAACTGCTCCAGGTTCCCAGGCAGAGATTGCACCGAACTTCACACTCTTTATCGTGTCATTCTAGCAGCGATCTGTAAAGGCAGTGTCCATTCATCACGTCCAACATCTCAGCAAAGTCACCGCCCGCAACCCCAAAGCGAGTACGCCCGTCCCAATTCATGCAGCACAGGTGTTTCACACTTCATTGCCTCTACGATGCTGCCCATAATTTTATCAAGAGAAACAACCTAAGGAAACGTTGCTCTCAGGCAGGCAGCAACTCACCCAAGTCGTCGAACGTTTTGTATGCACAAGCACTCCAGCTTGCACACCCTCTGCAGCAAGGCACTGGCCAAAAAAGGCCGCCCAGGCTAGGAAAGAAGACATACCAGAGAAAACGTTGTTGTCATCTGTTTGCGGTGTCGCCGACATAACGATTCGGTTCCCGCGCTTTTTGGACAGCTTGGCCGAGCATCGTCTTGGCTTTCAGAAGCAATTGTCTCACATTAATATTAAGTTCCGGATAACTGTGTCTTTTGATCAATTTTACGACTCAACGTCGCATTTTCGGATATAATTTGTTGTTTTACTGGCGTAAAAACTCTTGGAAATTTCCCTTCTCCACAGAAGGAAAAAGTTCATCAGGTTGAAAGCGTGGTCGGTGCTTGGAAGGAGGAGGGGCAAGGAGAGGGGCGAAGGAGCGAGAGCTGTGGTGGAGGATGGGGGTTAGGGGGAAGGGCAAGGAAGAATTAACGAACGAAAGAAAGAGGGAGAAGGGCTACGGCGCAGCTATGAAGGTGAACTGCCTCTGGCTGGCGGAGGCAGAACGAACGACACAGCTACTGAGTGTTCGAACACGTGAATAAGGCTTTTCTTCATCGTTTGAGGCGTAGATTCAACATAAATAGCACTATGGTGAATATTTCAACATATCTATTCTATCTCATGAGTTCAATGCAAAAAATTCAACGCAGAAATATGTTTCACATAAAAATATCATGGAGATAATCGCAATTTCCTTAAGTTTTCGCGACTTTCAAATACGTTTAGCATTTAGTATAATGCTTGAATGCTTTTTCTGCTCAAATAGTGTTATTTTAGTCTGTAACTGATGAACCATCTCTAGTTCGAGCCAGTTTCACTAAGCTAAAGCTGTGCGCTCGCGACCGAACAAAAGTTGAGTGGGAGTGGAAAATAGTGAAGCAAGGGGAGATTAGGGACGGAGGGGGTACCACCGAGCGTTCAGGAGAGGGGGAGAGAAGGAGGGAGTCAAAATGAAGGGGATCGAGCCGAGCGACGTCCACGGACCGAGAGACGTCCACCACATTTCCAGGATATAAGTACTGTTCACCATGACTTGTTGCGTCGTTCTAACGCAAAATAACGCGTTACCCAGAATATTTTCGCTACATATATTTTTTAATGTACAGTATTTTCACCATCTGCATTATTCGGTACCGGCACACAAATTCAGCGAATTCATCTTTAGGGTTTCATTTAAAACGTGTTTCCAAGTTATAAGCGAGGTACGCTAAATTTTCTTTCTGGAGTTCTCTTAATATAAAATGTAAAAGATAAATGTTATATAATGTTCATTGAGTAACGTGTAAGTAACATACACTATGATTTTCCTTGAAAATTCCAATATTCTTCATTTGTATTAATTGTGTGAGAATAACCTGAACGAAAAAGAACGCCAGTCGAAATATTTTGAACTGTTTTCGTTCGCTTGAATACCCCGCGAGGCGACTCAGTTCAAGTGGGACGATAGAACAAGGAAATAACTGCTAACCAGAGAAACGTACGGCGGCCAACTTTGTCCGACCCCTGTGAGAGAAACGACGAGCGGTGCACTTTGTCCGACCCACACGAGTCGCACCATGTCCGACCTTTGCTTGGGAGCATAGAAATTTGAGTCTTATCGTACCCGCCAGCAAGTACAACTATTCCAAATACCTTACCAAACGCACAGCGGATATTCACAAGTAAAATTAACCTCAATGTTACCGCTGAATATGGCTGGAATTCGTAAATTTTTTACATCCCCTTGGCCCAAAATCGACAGTCTCTGTGAGCTCATCCAATATTAGAGTTTTTCTTCATGTGGAATAAGGACCAATGTATAATTTTATCAAAGTCCCTCTGAAAATTCTAAGGGATCGTAATTTGTTCTTTTAGGCTGGGTGTATAAAGGCGACTATTGCGTCAGTAAGACTACTGGGGCTATTCCAGCTGCTTGGTCGGCTGCAAGGAGACCAGAGCAGGCCAACAAATGCCAAGCTAGTTGTCTTGCCGAGCTTTTTATTCCGACTGGCACATAGACTCATGCGAGGGCCGCGAACAGTTTGGCGGCGCAAGAGCGTTGGTTGGTAGCCCTGCTCAGTGATGGCCAGTGATGGTGTTCCTGGCACCGTGGAAAGCACCATTGACGAATGTACGCACTCGACATCGTAGACAAGTAGAAGCGTCGCTGTCGACGTTTTTTCCCATTTCGCGCTTGTAGGAAACGTTTTCCTCCGCAGCTGATCTGCATCGGCGATTTGGAGGTCACCCGCTCCTTCCTTGGACACTGTCTCTGCTGGGTCAAGTATTTTGACTGACTAAGGGAAAACATAAGATTTGAGAGAAATAGCAGGGATTGAGAGAATACTGGCATGCTTCAGATCCTGTAAATCACACAATACAATTACGATGCATGCGATCAGAAAGCATCTATAAAAACACACGGCAGAAAAGTGTTTCTCAAAATGCCTAGTCGGCTTACGCAAAATTTTGTTTAGCATCATTTTTAAACCCGGGTTGCTACCCGAAGTCGCAGAGCGTCATTGCAATGTGTGTCGAATCTAACAACTGTTTATTTATGTCATTATGTTACAATTTTTTATCACTTGTTCCGACATAAGAATGAAAATTCTTCATTCACTGACACCAGAAGAAGAGATTGACTATCTGTGCTGGATTCGGTCGCTACCTAAAGTTGACAACCGCCTTTGACGCTAAAAACAAAAAAAAAGTTATTTGATCAAAAAGTTGTTCACCGATGTTTATTTTATAGCAGTTTAATCCTTTCCTTTTCAATTCTTCATGATTATTATTCAATAATCCAAAACGGTTATTAACTAGAAAAAATTTTTAAAAGGTTAAGCGGAAATTTCGAATTAGCAAGATCATGCCATTACAGCACACAGTAAGAGTTCTGATTTCATCTTATGTTTTATAAATAGAGTTACTTTGAAATAATATTTTCGATTAGAAGTAAACAAGGTTGCGGTAAATAAAAACTGTTCTTACAAAACTTCGGATGATCAATGCGGCATAACTCGTGTTGACTCCCATTAAGATGGTGGTAATCACCATCATCCTTATTTTCTTCATAGTATGTAGCATTTCTATCACCACTGAGGTACCTAGTTTGACCATTTCACCATAGGTACCAAGATTGACTATAACATCCATATTCAGTGCCTCAAAATTATCCAACACACCCATTGCTCACAAGGGACCCAGCGTACATGTCGTCATCTTGGTACCAAACTTGTACACTGGTACCAAAGCAGTAACCATTTCGATAACTGTTAAAATACTTAAACATCTCAAATCCATCTCTGCCATCCGCTTGCCACCAATAATTACAAAATTTACATCATCGCAGAGATATCAAGCGGCCGCCCCCCTCAGTAAGCTTAGCATTTCTGCGTTTCCATCTTCTGTAGGAATATACGCATGCATCACCAGAACGCATAGTGAGTGCAATAGCGCTAAAATTTCCAGGACAACTAGTAACACTGGAGTTCCTGAGTTGCGAAGTCAATAGGCTAACACGCACACACCCGGTTAGTGCCGCTAGGCTGTTGTATCTTCAACTTGAGCTCTTCTATCTTTGCACGGGTTATCATGGAGCAAAGTCAGTTGAAAATATTAAATGAAAAAAATGTCGAGGTATTCAAGTCCATAATCAAATTTACATACATAGTTACTCCCGTATCCTGCTATTTTTCTAGCCAATTTTCTCTAACGAAGTTGTAGTGTAAGCTATGTACAAGATTTCATAACTCTATCTAAAAAAATTTGAGGCATAGTTTCATTCTAACACGTAGCATAGTCATTCAGTGAATAGAAAGATTTCGAAAAAGGTCTTCGAATTCTACGACTCTCAACAGCTAGCGAAACTTGGGGCATGCGTCTCATGCGCACTTCACCGATCCTCTCACGTCTCCAGGCCTGAACCTAGACTTTGTCACATAGCAATGACGTCACACTACTCGTCATAACAGGTACCAAACTTAAAGGAATCAAAAGAAAGCAAATGATTAGCTCAGTATAATTTTCATCAAAACTTTTATGATATTGTGAACGAGGGATCAAAATTTACATATGGGGTATGTGAATATATAGAGAATACTAAATCAAACTTCTTTCGACTATTGATTGGATACTTACTGCGTATTTAAAGAGGGAATCGCAGTTGAAGCGATAAAGCGCGTGGAAGATCGGGGCTGTTGCTCATCCAGATTTCAGAAATAGGGTCAAATTTTGAGCGTTTTCCGATGATTTGTTGAATTGAGCTAAACTTTTCGTGTAACTGACAATTTTGACAATCTCATGTCGTACAGGACAAACGTGAAGAAGAAAATGTAACAAAGCCCTCCCTACTTTATGCAACTCGTGCGCTCGAGCAACCCAAATGTGGACCCAAACCTACTGATATTGCCAAAAATGCATGTGCATGTTATTTCCTTCGTTCAAATTGTCTAATATAATATCACGGGCTAATAGCGAGTTTCACTACACTTTTATTTTATGTTGTATCAGACATAGTTATAAGAAACTAACTTTTTATTCACTCATTTAGCACAAAAAAGTATCCACTGTTCGAATAATAATACATAGTTGCTTGCTTGCTTTGTTGGTTGGTTCTTCTCTGTCACGCTCTTAAGGATTAACATAGGGGGAATACGAAAGTTAATATATGATAGGAATAGACTGTTAATTTGTCACACATTGGAATCAAAATCGATGTGCTTAAGGAGAATGGAAAGAAACTTGCATCTGTGATACGAGTTTCACGAGGGTACAAATACAAGAATATTTTCGAATCCCGTAATTTTTGACTGGCCGAGTACCCTAGCCGGTGCATGTCTCTCAAGATCTCTGAAAGTCGGGTCAGACCCGCTCTTTGGAAAATCTATTATGGATTGGAGCTATCTGAATTTCACCTTTCCTATCCATCATAATAGAATAAAATATCCGACTACGGCTGTGACTTCACATTTTCTATTGGCAGGCCTATTAACGTAAGAAGGATTAACTTCACTCATTAATATAACACGTCGAATATTCAGATGTGCTGGCAAAATCTCGAATTAAAAAAAATCCAAGGTCGCTGGACTGGAGTCTACTCTTTGGGTAATCTCTGCGTCTATCACGATCGACAGCATTTCACACGCACTAGTATGAACTACTTCACTTTATAATATTTTGCTGATATTTGCCCAATCTCATTGATGAAATTGAACGGCTACATGAGAAGATCAAAATTTGTAATCCTAAAGGCTTAATGAGACCGTTTCAACAACAGGTGTTTTGCTTGCAACTTTTGGCATCTAGGGATATAACGGCATAAATCTCATTGAGCAGATGGCACTAAAGCAATAATTTAATGGAAATTGGATATTGAAATCATATACGAGCTCCGACACTTTCCAAGCTGCTCTAGCCGACAAAAGATTTCACAAAAATCGCTCGGCATCACCACGCAACACTTATGATAATCCCTGAAAGTAAAAATTGCAACTTCACCCTAAGCGAGGATCCAAATGTGGGGAAATCTGATAGAGAGTAAAAGTAACCATCTAAAATCAGAAATATTAAGCATGCGATTTAGAATTTTGAAACCACTCTGAGATTTTGGTACACCGCACAAATGTTGAGTTAAGTGAGGAAGTGGCATAGCTTAGATTTGGTACGATGGTCGTTAATGTAGAAGTAGTAGATTCCAAAGCGTCGAGGTACCATTGTGATGTTCTTATCGCGGTATTCATGAATAAATGAATAATGAAGTTTTTGATTGCGTGTTACATAACGTGAGTGCATTTGCGTTTGCTTTCTTGCCTGTGCTGTTGGTACATTTTCCTGTCAAAATATGAGGTCACAATTTAAAAAAAATACTCTCTCTTGAACTTTATCTGATAACTGACTGGAATGCAAATATTTCACTCACCAATGCTTGTTCAGTAAATGATTATTCTATTTAATCAATGAGCAAAAAGGACAAAAAAGAAACTTCAACATCCACTTTTTAAGCCCTTCAGTGCATTGGATGCTTATCTAAATATTATTTACCACCATGCTATTATATGCTTTTACTGTATAATACTGTATAATACTGTACCTTGTACTATTAATTTAAACACTGTTTGACATTACAGTTCTTTCATTTGCTATAAAAATATTTTTGCCTCAATTCCCATGTTTTAGATCATAGTTGTTACTCGTTCACTACCATTTAATGTGGTCATTATTTATTTGTGGTGAAGCAACACTGCATATTAAAACGCACTGAACTTGCAGGAGTTTCACATTTTATTTTCAAATCAAAATTACAGTACACGGTCAACATAAATTGAAACGTGTAGTTCATCAAACGCGACAATTACAACTCGACATCTGCATGTGACAGTTGAATTTGTACGCGTTTACAGCATTCTATTCTATTTGTATTAAAGATTCAGAAGCGCATGAGACGGAGAATAAAAATTGATGTTAACTAGTTGAATTGGAGTTAGGCAAACTCGTGTAAAGAACAAAAATTCATGTTGATTAGTTGAATTGGAACGTTGGAAACGCATGAGAAGAATAAAAATTAATGTTGAGTTGAATTAGAGCTCTGGAAACCTGTGAGAAGAATAAAAATTGATGTTGATGAGTTGAATTACACTGTTCTGCATTGAAGTCTGCCTTAATGTCTTGTCTCCTGAACGATATAGATTGCGAATTTACACAAAGTTTTGCTTAGAAAATTTGCCTGCGCACCAATGAACAACTACGGATTGTGCTGCCTCGAAAGAAAATGGAAAACAGATGAAGCAGTCGAAAACTTTGTTATTGTAGTTGAATCACATTGCTGTATCGCTGGTCAGTAAAACGAGTGTACCGTACAAGGATCGATAGAGTAGGTAAGGCAATTTAGTATTTATTTAGTTTTTGCGTGTGAAAATGTTTGACGTTCTTAACGTATAAATTTTAGTGACAAAACGAAATATATGGCCATCGTTGAGATCTAAGACTGTAGTAAAATATTTTCCTGCAAGGATTCAAGTACAACGACTACTTTTTCTTGTTTTGACGTATAACTGGTATTCTAATTTGTCTGTTTTACAGCAAAAATTTAATGCAACATTAAACCACGTTTAGCGTAGCGAAAAGATATCTCCTTTTCGTGAAATGCCTTGGGTAGCACCAATTTCGGAGTTTTACCATCGATAAATACAAATATGAGAGGGCATACTTGAGTTAGGTAACCCAGATAAAACATATTTGTGAAAATAATAAGCTCCTTTAAAATAACGTTGATATTGTTTCCAGAATATTCTTTTCCCAGAAAATTCTTTTAAAATAACGAGAATTTAGTGCGTAATTAAACCTCAGAATATTTCCAGTAAGCGTTTTTTATACACGTGTTAAACATACTGAAAAGAATTGACAC
This sequence comes from Platorchestia sp. MABIK, assembly GCA_014220935.1. Classification (NCBI taxonomy): domain Eukaryota; kingdom Metazoa; phylum Arthropoda; class Malacostraca; order Amphipoda; family Talitridae; genus Platorchestia; species Platorchestia sp. MABIK. Next base: position 49,224 of record JACJUY010002353.1, on the reverse strand, counting down.
AACCTGTGGCTGCAATAAAAATAAGCTCAGTTATTACACTACGACACTACGATTTTATTCACATCGATGCAATGTGTCCCTAACAATTTTACATTAATGGATGCCGTCAAATCGGATTGAATATTGGGTGAGAGAAGATGACCCTAAGTAGAGTTTGACTGTAGATTACAAGTTTCACTGTATAATTATAAAATTTTTTTTTCGGAAATATTTTAACCTATTTTCATGCTATCACAAATGTATCGCTGTATAAAATGTATAATATTTGACGAAATCATTTAAGAATTAGGAAATTGATTTTCTAGGGGATTTTTTTACCAAATTTGACGGATACAATTTTTCATGTTTACAATTAATTTTATCAAGTCTTCATTTTCATTACTAAATATCCATTCTGATGTTAACATTTCAATTTATGCCAAATTCTTAGAGACAGCTTGTATTCCGTTTTTTCCTTATCACGTATTTCACTTTCATAATTCAGACTTTATAACTGCTCAAAAAATTATGTTAAGATAACAACCTCTCCAATTACCGCCTCTCCAATTTTCCTCTGTATTACCTCAATCCGTATCACCATGCCATCATTGGTTTTATCTGACGTGAAGAAGTACAAATATTTATAAATTTATTAGGGGGTGTGTTTTGGAAACTCAATAAATTACTGATAGCTGCAATGCTTTTCTACTTTGTTATCATTCAAGATCAACTTCCGTTATGTCGCTGTAAACAAGGAAGACTTAATGCTACTGCGCACTGTCCTCACTGTAGATTGTCTAAAATGGTCTGTTCTAAACTCAGATTGGTTAGGACAAATAACTTCCTGAACAGGTTCAAGGAGGCTTCACCTGCAATGATTTCAAACGATGAACCTTACACTGATGAGGCGTTGTTTAACTGATATAACGGCAGAATGCTGGAAAAAGCTATCTCATACATCCCAAACTCTTAAAGGATGGTTTTCAGATGTCAACCTTGGTCTTTGCGTGTGCTACTGTTTTCAAAACATGGAGGTCCTTGCAGTTTTGTTCAACATGAGGGTAAATGATACAAACTCGTACGTCGTACAAATTTTGACTGCTACCACTTCAAACTCTGTTGAACAAGTTAAAACTACATTCACTTCCCAGCAGAACAGCACATCCTCTCCCCCATCAAACAAGAAGCAAGAGAAGCGTCCGCACCATTTTCCAAGTTTTTGAGTTAGGAAATAGAATGATTGTGATCGATGTATTAATATTATGCTAGTTTGATACACCAAATTTATTTTTTTACTCCAGTGAGCAATTTTTTAACTTGATAAAGTATCGAAGCATACAAACTGAAGTCTTCAAACTCTTAAGACAAAACAAGTGCACGATTCTAAGAAAGCTACGCAAAGAAATTAATGTGGGTTATAACATCAAAAAGCGTTTCTGATGCCACTTGTTAGAGCTGAGAGTTAGCAATCGTGGGCTTCTAGAGTTTGTGGCAGATCATGTTTGTAAGCAAGGACTGCTGCAGTCGTCGCCATGCCCGGGTGTTCCTCGGCCTGCAGGTCTCGCACTTCGAAGAAGCTGCTGCGCACCTTGGTGCTAACTTTGCCCACATCACATATTTGTTACGTGCATCCCTACAGTTTTTATTTGAAAGATGTACTATGGCTGAGTTGGCTGTTATTAAAGATTTACACTACAATATTACTGAAGACGTAGAGCTTGCGGTGTTGTTATACCATATGCTCGAACATTTTATTTTTCTTGGTTAGAAGGATGACCGTTACGTGGAAGTAGTTCATTAATATTTTCTTTAACAATAGAAGCGTCTTTACTGACTGGACTACAGGGACTAGATCAGTTATCTCATTCGAAAGATATCGTCCGTTGTATTGATTTGGCATTAAAATTCTTCAGAATGATTTTCAAGTACACGGAGTTTACAAAAACGAGTTTTACTTCTCTAGAAACTCAAGTGTATTTCATCTTTAACTAACAGACCGTTCATTTCTTATTGAGGGTAAGTAAAAAAAACACAACGTGCAGCTAAGAAGGCAATCTTTAAAACTTGAAGTGAGAGCAGGTGTTTTTCAACATTTCAAGAAGATGAATACAGAGCTCAAAATCAATAGCGTTACTTCATCGTTCATGAACTAATGGCTAATGAAGCTACTATGAATGAATAGGCGACTTGATTTTGAATATTTAATGTACTCAATACAAAACACTCTAAATTTTGTTAGTGAATTTGGATATCTAAACCAGAAAAATGGTAATTGAACTCGTTTGTAAAATTCTTTCGTTTTAAATTCTCAGGGGACAATAAATGAATCAAACAATAAACTCGTGAGGTTGTTTCCTTGCAGGAGAGTCACTGTGTGAGTCATCGTGTAGGCTAGGTTGCCAGTATTAACAGAGCTGCTGCTGTATAAATTCAGCTGTTTTCTAATACTAACAACAGATTAAATTCTTATGCCGTCCAATTGACATCAAGTGTGCCGTTTTTTCTTTTGCTAGGCGATGAGTCGTGGCAGATGAATTCAACGCATTCAACACTTGTATTTTAGGACTAGGATCCGCAATTTTTGAAGTTGATGGGTTGAGTACGGAAAACTTTTCTTATTGCTTAGCAAGCATATACAGAATTTGCCTTTAATTTTTACTCATTACTTCTAATGAGAATTGCTAATAAAACAAGGCTTTTGACTGCCGATAATAGTTTGATTTATCATGAGCATCTACTCATGATACCAATCACGAGGTATTTTAGAAGCCACATTGTATAGAAATTGAAGCTTTTATTGTTTATTTTTTCCTAGATGCACAAATGCCGGTATTTAAAATGTTGATATTTTAACAGGATGAGACAACTGCATACATTTGACGCCTGTCGATGGCTAGCTACGAAAGTCTTTCCCGGGCAAGTTCACCACTCTACGAGGTGGCATTCCATGGCCTCCACACTTTCCAGATCTCACCACTCTACGAGGTGGCATTCCATGGCCTCCACACTTTCCAGATCTGTCTCACAGTTATTTATACTATGTTGACAAACCTCGAAATTTGAAAAAGCTGCTAGAGCATAGTCAGAGAATAATTCCTGCTCGCATGAATCTTACAAATAGCGATGACAAACTTCCCCTACGGACTCGAGCAGTGCATGAAAAACGGAGGTCGTCTTATTGAGCGATCTTTTTTGCTTTATAATGAGTGTTGAACTTTTTGTTTGAATTTAAAACTTTCATTGCTCTTCCTTTTATAAAACACTTGAAAGTGAACAGTTTCAAAATTCATTGATTTATATCGTGTCAAAACCCGTTCTCTTCGGCAGCGTGACCCAGTATATTGAAGAAATGTTTTTTTTTGAGGCTCAATCACGACTGAACCGCGTTCATGAATTTCCATCAAGTGTGTCATTCATTCTTTACATTATGTATTAAACAATAATGAATATGATTATATCGAACAAAAATGTAACGATCCAGTGATACTGCAAAAAAAGTAAATACGGCTATTTAAAAAATTTTTTGAGTCGCAATTGCAATTCTTAATCATTGCGGATTCAACAATTTCTCCATCTCGCGGAAGTTAGGGAGATTTTCCAAATGAGACTTTAGAAAAGTGAATTAACGCATTCCACAATATGTGTCTCGCATCGTGAAAAACTGGTTAAGTGGGAAAATTTTTACGACTTCAAAATATTCAGAGCAATTGCAAGCATATCAGCTCAAATTGAAAATGAATGTTTCGGTGGAGTCCAGACTACCGAAGTTTCCAAGCTCAGACAACTGACACAGTCCTCAATAGAGTTCCTCCTTGTGCCTGCGAGACTTGAAAGAGAAAGAAAACGACATCGGCCACGGGTTAGCATTACCAACTTAGCAAATTTCTGTTCAAAGCGCTAATGAATTCTCGCTTCTCTATATCTGTGAAATGCTTGTAATTTTTTGACGTAATGAATCTGCACACAATTGAAATTTTCGCGAGACAGGATTTTTCGTTAATTTTTATTAGCCAGTGATGAATGGTAGTCATTCATATGATTAATATTTTATTATCCCTTTGTAAAATTCGGTTTTTTACTCATTCCTCTCAAATTATTGTACAGTGCATTTGAAAAAGGATGGTAATGAGATCCGAGACAATCTTGTGGAATTGTAGCCTCGTCAATGGACACAACAACTGCCACTCGTAAAACGAAAATACGAAACTGAGATCAATGTTCATAGAATTCTTTACTCTGATCAAAAATCTGCCTGAGCTCATGCAGATGCTTGGGAGAAAAATGTGCGGCAATGGTAGAAATTCAAGATCGTAATTCATCATCTTGACGTAAAAAGCTGGAGTAAACTTCTCTTCTATCTTTTATGTAATGAACATTCAATTTTTACCCTTCCTCTTTAGTTTGTTTTCCAAAATGAAATGCATTAGAAAAACAGATAGTTTCAGTTCAAACTGATGATCATTCATTATAAGCGTTGATAAACGACAATGGAAAAGTCCAAGATTAACATGAGAATAGTTATCAATTTAATCTATTCAAGGTTTATCGATTAGTTAATGTATATTTGAATACATGTTCACTTCCGTATTGCCGAATGTTTCACATGCTGGCTTTGAATTTCTTATTTAACTTATAAAAAATTTAGCATAACTTTAACCATCAAGTGATTTTGTGGTGACATTAGTTTTTAGTGTACGCTTAGCACACAGACGAGCGTGAATTTCCCAAATTATTAAATTCGGAATGGGAGAAGCTAATTCGAAAAACACATACATTCCACAAATTATCATCACTAAATTTGGGTGTTAAAACCCTTAAATCTATTAAAAATATTACCCGAAAATCATTTCACTGTAATACAGTTTTCGGTTGACGCCTCATATTGGCAACACCGTCAGAACCTTAACTCTGAGGGTGTCATTTGAATGAAGTTTCAAAGCGTGTGGTGTTCGGTACAAGCTTCTGCTGGAGACCTACAAGACACACTCACAACAAAACTACCTGCCATCTCTCAGCCATTCCCACAAGGCTCAAATTTTTAGCCACTGATGAGAGGCGGAAACAAGGCAGCCTAAAACACTTAGAAAACACTCTGAAACAATCCTTGACCACACGGTCTTCTATAAGAACTCTGCACCCCGTTCAGAGAACTGCCTCCTAGTATTAACAATTCAATAACCCTTCGCAGTTATAAACCCACAATTGGTTATTGTTCACTAACCACTTGTGAACCAACCAACACCACGATTACCCTTAATCCCTGCACCTGGGCAACATACGAATTCACACTACCACCAC
>JACJUY010002353.1:28492-43903 GCA_014220935.1 Platorchestia sp. MABIK | reverse complement strand
CTCAGCCAATTCTTAGTAGTTGATAATTGACGCTCCCTCGGCGTCTGGTGACCCTTGCCAAAGTCATCCGAATATCCTGAATACGATCAAGTCTTGATAATTCCGACGAGGAACCCAAACTTCATTGGATAAACTTGTAACGCATAATTGACGTTGATTGGGTTTAATTAGCGTAAAAACATTGATGAAGGGTTGCAAATTAGGTTATGCTATCAAGTAGCAAGCAGAAAATGCAGCTCTTAGCTGTAAAAAAGTTAATTAAAAGCATGAAAAGTAATTTAAAAAATTGTCTCTCTGTCACATTTAGTTTAGTTTAGTCACTGTCACATAAAATTTTGTTTTAGTCTTTTAGTCATTTTACGAAAATACTTTCGATAGTCTACATCTGGTTTGATGAATTTTTTATTTATAGTAGTTGCTATGTACTTTTTATTTCCCCGAACTCCTTAAAATATCTTTTCAAGAAATTTAGTCGCGCGTTTCATTCGCTGCATTTTACGATTGCATTCGTTTAATATTACCAAGAGTTTTCCATTTTTAATCCAGAGGAAAAAATTAAAAATCAAGGTTCTTGGACAGAATTATTTGTATTCATAATCTTTTCTTCATCAGTGGAGTCACGTACTCTGGCAATGCCTTGCAGTTGCAAGGAATTGAACCTGAGACCTTCTAATCACGGGATCTCGTGGCCACCGTAGCTGAGTAATTAAGAGCATGCTCCCTTCACAGGAAGGTGTCGGCAGTTCAACTCTCCTCAGTGTTGCCCTGTGATTCTCCTCTTTGGGAAAGGGAAGAGCTCAGTCACAATTCTCCACTCTGCCCAGGTGTCGGAAATGGGTACCGGCTTGACTTGGGGTAACCGTCATTGCGTCTTGGTATTAGTTATAAGACATTTGAAAAACCAATGTACAAGATGATATGGGTCGAGCTTGATTGGAATAAAAAACATCCCTATCCAAAGTGCAACACTTTGTCGTAATGTCATGCAAAAAAAATTAGAAAAAGTTGTTAAATTGACAAGTTCAGCTTGAATGACCTTATTTATTAAAAAAAACAGTATTTTGCCATTCTGCTGGCCCTATCCTAAAAAAATTATTTTTTTATTCAGAGAGAGAGAGTGCATGCGGTTCTTTCTCAGTCCGACCTTCTTTCAATTTCCCGCGCGCCTTATTTTGAAGTTCAGCAATGCTCAATCAGCTGTAGTACGGCTGTAGTATTTGCCTATTGTTAATGTTTCATTATAGCTTTAGCTCATTTGTTTTGACGTTTTCAAAGACTATGCTAATGAAAATAAATTTTATTGTAAACATTTAGGGGATGGGTAACGGAAATATTTAAAACTGTTCTAGGTGAATGGACTTTCATTCCCTCGAAGAAGTCATCAGTTCGTATCTGTAGATTGATTTTTATTAAATATTTTATCTCAAATAGGAATTTATTTGCGGACTTCAAAGACAAAATTATTTTATAAACATTGAACCATCTAAAGATGAAAATGTGAGGGTAGGGAATTGAAATTTTTTCAGCCATTCAATAGGCACCAGAAATATATTCATCTTAACGGTGCAGGAACAGTTATTTCTATTATATCAAGACGTCAGATAAGGATATTGCAAAAATGAGGGGTTAAGTAATTAACTGAAAACGTATAATTTTTAAAACAAGTATATATACTGATATCTTTGAAGTTCATTTTATCTAAGATAATTAAAGTTTTAAGGGTGTGTGTGTGTGTACTTTCATCAGTTTTGATTTGATTCTTGTACACTTTGTAGCTTTGATCTTGGCCATAAGGACATTACCTAATTTAATAATGCAAATATTTTGTAAAATTATTTTTATTAAATGAAAAACTGACACAATTATTAATCCCTTTTTTTCTCATCTAGGGTTTTGCAGATTAACTTGCTAACAGCATTTGTTCTTACTGTAATTTTTACCATCTTCCATTGTTGTAGAGTTAATATAAGAACTCTAATTTTAATATGGGTGAGGTTTTGATTCCAACTGATTCAGAAGCTATGCAATTGAAAGATCCTACTGAAACAGGAAACTCTATTTTTAATGACACTCACCCTAGTGAAGCTGCCTCAGATAGTGATGGTGAGAGTAATATTTTGAATAATCATTCTAATAAATCAAAGAAGCATGTTATTTCTTCTGATGATGAAGATGACATTTCAAAGACAAAATTTGACTCGCTTGAAGATAAAATTTCCAAGACAAAATCTGACTCTCTGGAAGATGAAAATGCAGCAAACCCATTTCAAGAAGGGCCTACAAGTTCATTGGAGCCTGTTCACACTTCCAAAAGAATAACTCAACCAGTTGAGTCAGACAGTGAAGAAGAGGACTTTCAGTTGCAGCCGAGAATAGTGTTTACTTCTCAAGAATCTCCCAAAGTAAATTTTTATATAGTACCTGGCTGGATTTTTATTTTTGTTTATTGATAATTTTATAACATGATAAGTTGTGTTTTATGTATTAAGAAGCAAAATTTAAAAGCAGAATTACCATTACAATTTCAGCAAACACTGAAAAATTGTATTTGTATTTGCTAAAAATATTGTAAAATCCATGTACTAATATGATAAATGGAGGAAATGCCCATGAAATTTGTTTGTATTGGTTTGATTGTAGTTGTTTTATATTAACATTTCACTTGTTTTACTGTAAAGCAGGAATGAATGCTACTCATTTACGTATTTATTGTGCTCACATTGCTTTTTTTGTTGCAGAAATACAAGTACAATCGAGCAATTTTTGACGTGGATGATGAGTCAGATGAAGAGTCCAGCAAGCACAAGCACACAAGCCCAGTTCCTGACTTCCCGCACAGCTGTAAATCGGACGATGAACTGGAAGAACAGAGAATTTTATCCATTGCCAAGAGTGTTCACTCTAAGAGTGAGAAAAAACCAGGCAAGCCAAAAAAGGTATTGAAGTAATTAGCATCAAAACTTGAGCATGCTTTATCTTTTTTGATTGTTGAATTGAAATTCTGTTTGGTTTGAAAGCATTGTAATTACTTTTTTAGTGAATGAAATTATTTAGTTTAGTGTTGATAGCAATACACACTTGTTTTTTTTTAGCAAGATTAGTTTGATTAAAATGGCAGAATTATGTTTTGCCTCATCCAGTGTGACTTATGTTATTGCATTGTAAAAGTTAAATGTAAATATACACATTAACTTCAGTTTAATTATTGAAAAATGTTGACTACATCCTTGATGGGGTCAGCATTTTATCATATGATCATATTTGATCATACCATTTCTGAGGTAAAATATTTTATGTGTTACTGTCTCACTGAAATTCACATTCAAGCCTAATACATTGCAAAATATTCTTGAAACCTGTAATTGCTTTTATTATGTTATCATTGCACTTAACACGCTAACTGCCATGGGCTAAACTGAAGTTCAATATTCAAATAAAATTTAAAGTCAATTGTAGTAAGCAATTTTTAAAATATCACACATGATGGGGATTAAGTTTTCATTTAGCTTTAATTAAGTATTTATGAAAATTTAGTTTGTGATTACAGGTTGGTCTGCAGCATTATGAAAATTCCCTCCGTGTACCACTGGTGGTACACGTGGCGATTAACGTGTTAAACTACAAGTTAAACTATCGGGGAAATGTTCTTTTTCAACTAATGTTTAAATTGTACATGTTTGAATAGCTATGTGACACTTCATATTTTCTATGAATGAATGAAATTACCTCAATTTGCCATGTTATGACCATTTAGGACTAAGATTTTCCATTTCTTCTTGTTTTGTTGGCTTCGTGTTTTAAATTTAACTCTGGACTCTATTAAGTTAGCTTGACTAAAATGGAAAAGATGAATTTCAAACGGGCAGTGTGTTGTAGTAGTCCATCTGGGGATTTGTGTCAACATAACGGGTGGACTTGTGATGCAGGCACCATTGTAATATTTAATTAAATCTACTCCACACATGGCCTTGACAGTACACACTATTGATCATGTTCTTTACCAGTTCATGGCTAGAATGTTCTGTTTCAGTGGTAGCAGCTTATACTAAATGTGTCATGTGTTTATAACTTTAAAACTGGAAATATTTAGCAAAAAAGCTTTGAGAAAAATCTTGTCACAACCAACTCTTGTCATAGCAAACTCTTGTCATAGCAAACTCTTGTCATAGCAAACTCTTGTTGTAGCCAACTCTTGTCATAGCAAACTCTTGTCATAGCAAACTCTTGTCATAGCAAACTCTTGTCATAGCAAACTCTTGTCATAGCAAACTCTTGTCATAGCAAACTCTTGTCATAGCAAACTCTTGTCATAGCAAACTCTCGTCATAGCAAACTCTTGTCATAGCAAACTCTTGTTGTAGCCAACTCTTGTCATAGCAAACTCTTGTCATAGCAAACTCTTGTCGTAGCCAACTCTTGTCGTGGCAAACTCTGGTCGTGGCAAACTCTTGTCGTGGCAAACTCTTGTCGTGGCAAACTCTTGTCGTCGCAAACTCTTGTCGTGGCAAACTCTTGTCATGGCAAACTCTTGTCGTGGCAAACTCTTGTCGTGGCAAACTCTTGTCGTGGCAAACTCTTGTCGTGGCCAACTCTTGTCGTGGCCAACTCTTGTCGTGGCCAACTCTTGTCGTGGCCAACTCTTGTCGTGGCCAACTCTTGTCGTGGCCAACTCTTGTCGTGGCCAACTCTTGTCGTGGCCAACTCCTGTCGTGGCCAACTCCTGTCGTGGCCAACTCCTGTCATAACCAACTCCTGTCATAACCAACTCCTGTCATAACCAACTCCTGTCATAACCAACTCTTGTCGCAGCAAACTCTTGTCGCAGCAAACTCTTGTCGCAGCAAACTCTTGTCGCAGCAAACTCTTGTCGCAGCAAATTCTTGTCGCAGCAAATTCTTCTCAAATCAGATTTTTCAAAAACAAAGTTGCATTGCTCATATACCTGGCACATTTTCAGGTTTTTTGTCACAAGATTCTGTTTCTTACCATCAGTTATCTCATAGTTTGATTTAAATAGGAAGGATTTTGGACACATTCGAGAATACCACCAACAAAGTACTACTGACCACGCAGCCATCAGAAAATTTAATACCGTTTTATTAGCAAGTAGAGTTTCCTTTTTATAGAAAACTGCTGAGCAGTCATACTGTGACAGGTGTCGGAGAGCACAGCGAAAGCAGAGCGTCAGAAGGAGCTGGACACGATCCGCAGTGAGAGCCAGCGCCGTGTGCGTGACGGGCCCATCAGCCTGCCCTATCACCGCCCCAAGCAGCGCACGCTGCAGGACTTCCTCGACAGGTTACCTTCCCCTCTGTTGCTGTTGTTGGTAGCCTCTCACTACTTGGTGCAGTTAATGGTTGTTGCCTGACCTTCACTTAAAGTAGTTCATGGCTGGTGTTATAGCCTGTCTCTACTTGGTGGCTGTTGCTTGAGCTGAGTCTACGTTTGATACGATTCATGGTTGTTGTTAGAGCTTAGTCTTCTCACAGCTGGTGTTGGTAGCCTGTCTACTAGAAATAATTCATGGCTGGTTTTGGTAGCCTGTTTTCACTTGGAGTAATTCATGGCTGGTGTTAGTAGCCTGTCAACTTATAGTAATTCATGGCTGTAGTTTGAGCGTTTTTGCTATTTACAATTCATAGCTGTTGTTTTAGTTTCATCTTCATTTACTGCGCTAGCTCAGTCTTCATTTACTGCACTTGATAGCTTGTTCTTGCTAATGATCTTCATTTTTTACGTGTTAGAGCTATTGTTTGTGTTCAATGTTCATTTAATTGGCTCAATAGCTACCTATCGTTTAAGCTTAGCCTTAGTTTGTACCTTTGCCTCATTGACAGCGCTTCATAAATTTTTGCTTTGCTACAGGAAGAAGAAAGAAGCTGTGCCACTTCCAGTCAGCCGCTGTGGCCTCAAGATGAGCATGAGGAACATGGAAGTTCTCAGGTATTTAGTTTGCCGTTTGCAAAGGCAGCTGCACATATTTTTGATTGCCCTTCCTCTGAGCTTGTGAGCTCACTTATTACGTTGTAGAAGACGATCGATGCTTGGTGAAAGTGCAAGTGATCTGCTTAATTGCACAATGCAGAGCACTGTGCTATATCATGCACCATTAAATAGGATAGCTTTTTCTTTTTTTATGAAGAGGATGCTGTACAGCATTTGTTTCTCTTTCTCAAAATTTAATTTGAATAGGAATATTATTGAAAATGCACAAGAAACGCCAACAGAGCATTACTTCATCAATTGACGCAGCTATCAGATTATTATTATAAACTTCATTGATGAAGTTGCATTTCACATTTTAAGAAATATGCTGAGCTGCCATAAAAGCCTATCCCTTTTTGGAATTTTTGTGAATGATGAAACTGAATACTATATAACTACATGCTTCCCACCACATGGTAAAATGTCATGAAAAGGAACATCACATTGCTGTTGACAGTGAACCTTAATTCATAGAAAGACTCGGTCAATAGAGTATGTGTATATAATAGAGCACGTATATATATTTCAAGAAAAAATCACGCGTGTCTAAATTACTCTAAAAATGGACGATATTTTGAGTTGAAGGTTTCAAAATTAGAAGAATCCATTGTAAGATGCTCAAGCTTTTTCACAATTTCAATGGTTAAAGAGTGGAGAATAAGAAATGAATTATGTAAGGAATTCTTTTCACTTTCCTGTATTCCTGTAGTATGTCATTTTATCTTATTAAACTGTACTCCTCAGGGGGCACAGGATAGGCCATAGTGTTAGGTTGGTTGGGTTTGCTTATTCTTCTACGACATGGGAACTGGAGCCCCCAGGGGAAATTTTGTTAGGGAACCGCAATTATAAAAAGGCCTTTAGGACATTCTGTCTCTAGTGCTCACGTTTTTTTCCCTCTTTTCATGCCTTTTTTTGCTGTCTCTTTGTCTTTTCTTCCTCTTGCGCAGACGAGAGAAAGAAAAATATGGTAATTCTTCATCCTCCTTCTCCTTTTCTTCATCTCTCTATACGCAGGTTTTCCTGTTTGGGAACCAAACTTGTGCATAGATTCCACGTGTTTCTTAGCCCATACTAAATGGTCCCTTATCTTTCCTCTGTGAAAAAATCTTTGCAGCAAAAAAGGAGCCTTAAACAACTAAACTATGCTTCAATTAGCAATTAGAGTAGAACATCTTGGTTTATTAGCTCATTAGCAGCATTAATTAAGGCATGAAAAAGTCTAACAGGCAGGAGCTTATGACCAGTGTGTGTTCTAGGCAATTGGAGATCAGGAAGAAAGAGGCTGCCGAGTTTTATAAATCGGACTCGGATGAGTTAGATTCGGACGAAGAATGGAAGCCTGGTGAAGACGGCCTCAAAAGTGCTCGTGAGTCAGGAGATGAGGGCGATGCTTCGATGAAGGAGTGTCCAGAGTTAGAGGGCAAGACTGCTGAAGAAGCCAACGGCATAGAAAGGAAAATACTCTCGCCTGTAATGGATATGGAACAGGAGAACCAGCCTGATTCAGACTGTGTAGAAGAGTTTCATGGTCAGGTGAAAGATTGTATAACTGTTGATGGTGCAGTCTCCTCCGTTTGCCAAAGTTCCGATGATCAGCGTTCTGACTTGATGAACATGGATGAAAGTAACCCCTGTGGCTCCAATGGATTAATTGAACTACAGAGTGGAGCAAAACAGGTTGAACGTTCACCAATAACAGCTAACGCTCTTGAACAGGCTGAAATTGCCTCAAAAGCATCAGCAGCTGACACTGACGGGATTAAAATGGCTGATACTGTGCTCGAGCCAGCTTTAGATGACGGAGAAGTTTTGGAGCAGCATCCCCATTGTGTAGGAAACAGTAGAACAGAAGTGGATGCAGTGCCTAATCAAGATATTTCATTCAAGAAAAATTGTCCTGGTTCAAGCAATAATGATCCATGCAAGGGCTTCAAAAATGCTTCTCGGGAAGATGAAGATGAATTTCTACCGGACCTTGATGATGATGTGAGCCTTTTGAAATTCCCTGACTCTGGGAAGCATGGAGCCAGACTTGAGACCCAGGACCTTCTTGATGAGGACATGCCTCACCTCCTGCTGGAGGACGGTCCTGACGATGGAGAGAACACAGAGGAGTTTGAACGCATGCAGCAAAATGACGGTAGAAACGCTTCAAAATTTGCAGCTGATGAACAAACTTTGCAACAAGGTCATGTACAAAGTGCACCCAACTTCATCAAACCTTCATCGGCTACTTCGACACCCGTCCCACTGCCCTCGAGGCTGAGTCTGCTGGCAACTAAGCTTGGAGGCTGCATTCCAGTGAGCATCAGCCCTGCACCGCGCCTCACTCCAGGGTCCAAGCAGTCCGATATGATAGACTTGGATGATGATTTTGCCACCCCAAAGCAAACTGACCCCGGCCTGGCAGACCTCATGGACAGGTTTGCTCGGCACTCCACCACCAAGCGCCAACTCAAGAAACCTCAACAAGTCGACATGAGGTAAGCCTGTACAATTTTTTTTGAGGGTAGTTTCATGACGTGTCCTCCATCTAGGAATTGTAGCTAACAAATCCTATTGTTTGCTTTGGATTTGCATTTGTTCTTTGAAAAATAACTGAGTTCAGAAAAAATATCCTTCTGTATAAGTGAGACAGCCATGTAGAATTTAGTTGGTATACATTACGTTTTGTTTATTTTCATTTTTAAATTTTTTTCCTCACAGTAATTTGACTTGCAATTCGAAATGAAGCCATTAAAACTTAATGCATGTTTATTCCAGCATTGTGAGCAAAGAGAAGGACTCGGAGGGCAAGGAGCAGCTCGTCTCCTCTTCAGTGGTGGTGAATTTGGAAGGGGAACAAGAAGCTCCTGTAAGTTCGTGGAAAATAATTCGTGTTTTTTCATTAAAGTTTATCCAGTATCAAATTAATAGTGAATTTTGTGCCTCCGTATTTATCTGCCCTCGGTGCTACAAAGTTATGTTGAGGTACAAGAATTTTGACCCCTGAAAAAGTAGACCTTCTAAAGTAAATGCTTTAGGTTGATGCGTTTGTTAAATTCTACTTATGTCATCAGTATTCCATCAGTTCATGGCTGATGAATAAGCACTGTTATTGATCAGCTAAATCACAGCTAGGTTATAGCGTTGTTGCTTGGTCTAACTTTATGAAACTGCTCATAAGTCCGAAATGAAGTCTTTACCTTCTCAACTGGACAAGAAGTATTTACTCAGTTTCTCTTGAGTTAAGTTTATATGATGTCCTGTCCCCTCGTAACCGAAATTATGTTACTTTTTTCCATCAAACTTTTTCCGTCTACTGAATTCTACCCAACGGAAAGTGTCATTGAAAAGAGTAGCATGGGGGCAATCTTGGTCCAATGGAACCTAGTCGTTTACTTTTGCATTTCAGGGTCGGACTCAAACTGAGAGTTAGGTAGGCCTTTTTGTTGAAGTAAAAAAAGTTTTTTGTTCTTGAGATCACCTTTTTTCTGTTCACTATTTTGTTTTTCAGCATCTGTTGCTTTCTTCCTAAAACTCGTATCTTGTTTCAAAAACTTCCTTCCTAACTCACTGGTTTAATGTGCTGGAGATTTCGTGTGGAATCATACCTTGTACATAAATTCACGTTCCCTAAGCACTTAACTGAATAATGCCTTCATTATTCCTCTCTTTGAAACTCCTTTGCTGGGGTTAGGGAGGCTTAAACTAACTCATCTTATTTAATCAAGATCAGACTAATTAGGCAGTCGGACAAAACCCTTATATTACTTACCCACAAACAAACGTCATGTTGAGATTTGGTACAAGTTATGTCTGGTTTAGTTAGCTCAATTATTTTACAGCCCACAACTAATTGCTTCTGCTGTTTTATTTTCTTGAGCCTGAATACCGAGAAATAAAACACTAGTATTGAGACGTGTCATGAAATACATCAATACATGTGCACTCTGAATAATGCCGAATTTATTTCGCATCCTTGAACCTCATGCATTGTGAAAATTAACTTCAGGAGTTCTGTGTGTAGAATGTTTCATATTTTCAAGAAGTGCATTAAGTATGACATTTCTAGTGTGCAAAAGATCTTCATGCGTATTTGTCGTGCGCAGCTGAGCGAGTGCAGCACTCCGGGCGCCAAACTGCAGCGCCTGAAAGACGGGTTGCGAGCGCGCATGCACCAGCGCCGAGTCCTCGCAACCAAAGAGAAGCAGCTGCACAAGAACTTTATGGAGACCGAGGAGGTTCACACAGGTTAGATGGAGCTCTCATAGCTGTGGTTTTACCGTAGTTTTGTTGTGAGTTTTGAGTGATGTTTACTGCCTCTGGCATCTTTTCTGTGAAAGCGAGCGAGCGCATGTGTGTGTTGTCAGTTGTATTTAAAATTTAAACCATCTCTTTAGCACGTGGGAAATGTCTATTTTTAATTTAAATTTTTTTGGGAGTTGAAGTTGGTTAAAAAAAACAATTGTACGTAGCTTAATGAAAGTTAATGGAATGAATGTTTATGGGATATTTTTGTAATTTGTTGACGATATGACTTTTTTAAAATAATCAGACAAAATGGAAGTATGTAACAATGCGAGTTCTTGAAGCTATAACTTTTCTAGCCACTTAGTAGTCACTCTAGCTTGCTTTCCAATGCTTTTTAATTAGATTCGTACTAAGCATTAGATTTACCTATTTGTTACTCCAGCTCCTTCCCGATCTGCCTTTTAACTCATTTGAGTTCTCAACAATAGTTATTATCAATAAGAGCACTTAGTAAGAGACAGAATCTCTTATTAAGAAATTACCAGGAAAAGTTTTTATAAGAAATGATTGCTGCTAAAGAAATTATTTCTTATTGAAATAATTTTCAATAAGAAACAATGTCATATTTTGAAGACTTAGTTGCTGACACACCCTGGCTGTTGCAGAATCACTGGACCCATTTGCCCTGCCAGATGAGGAAGAAGAGGCGGAGCTCACCGAGTCGTCTGAGGGCGAGTCTGAGCCCGAGCTGGAGGACGACGTAGAAATGACCGACAAGCCGAGGTTGAAGAGCAACTTCCTTGATGATGAAGCTGAAGAAGATGAAGAGGAAGAGGCTGACGATGGAATAGAGAAGGAGGATGAGAATGAGGAAGATGCAGAAGTGATGGATGAGGAAGACGCGAGTAGTTCTGATGAGTAGGTATTCAATTAGTCGATGACTAGGAAATTATTGTAAGTTGCTTGTTAAAAACTCAGCTTTCATTCGAAGGTATGCGTATTTCAAATGATGAGTCTGGGCTATTTAATTGTTAATTTAAGAGCCTTTTCCAGATTGAAATAGTGAAATGGTACTTTACAGGGAGTAATTTCGTGTTTCTTTCTCTTTGGTTTAACCAATGAGTTCTTATTTTTGCTATTTATTATACAGGATGGGAAAGGATCAAGTTTGATTTCCACTGATGTGCCATTCTTTATGCATGAATACTATAAATTACTTTTGTTCAATATTCGGAATCATATTTTTGTCTTGTTACAGCGATGAGGTCATGCTTCGTAAACCGTCAAAAAAATCTAAGAAAGACCCAAGGAAGAAGACGTTGGTATTGGACAGCGATGATGAAGCTGAAGTTGAAAGCATAACGCTACCTGAGGTTTGTCCAGTCCCTTCATCGTCGGTAGTCCATGCAGACGCTAGTGCGATCCCTCGATGTTCAGATGCGGAGCATCTGCCTCAGCAAGACGGGACTGATTTGGAAGCCTTACTGTTGGAGCGAGCTTCCCCTCCCCCTACAACCAATTTACCTGTTCCTCCAAAACACACTTCAGATGACGAAGAACAAGATTTACCAGACACACAACCCGTTGTGTCACCAAGCTCTGGGATTGGAAAGCGTGAGTTGAAGTCATTATGTATGTTGCAATTTTGGGTCTTTGTATGGTACGAAGCCTAATTTTACTAACTGAACTGGATGAGAGTTTATTTCAGTGCTGTAAGATAGTTGTGTATGTTTTTAAAGGCTTGGAGATGTTTTAGACCACTAAAAATAGTTGAAGAAAATGAATTAGGTATGCTATTGTATACTTCTTCAATGTAAGGGAGAAAAAGGCACAAATCATTAAAATAATTTATTTTTGACAACTATGAGCCATAGCCAACAGCTTTGAGCTAATCTACGTATACCAATCAAGCTGTGTACTGCTTTTTCCATATTTGTCTAAAAAGTCTGTTTAATATTCTGATTTATGTTGAATGAAAACCTCTCTTTCGTTTTTCAATATATAGGCTTCTTCTGCTTGCTTTCAACCAAAGAAAAACCTGCTCCACGTGAAATGGGTTCATTAATTATCAAAAAGAACGTGAATAACTGGTACCAGGTACAGAGAGCACGGCAAGAACGTCAATAACTGTGACCAAAAAGAACGTTACGTGCCCAGGTACGGAGAGCACGGCAAGGTGCTCCTCCCTGGATGACAGCTGCAGTCTGGAGCTGCAGGACTCGTGCATCCCAGCCCACCAGCCTGTGCGTGTTGGGCAGAGGGTGCGTGAGACCAACTTTGCCTCCAACGCTGCTGGGGTGAGACTAAAGGGAGGGTCGCCGGAACACGCACGAGTTATACAGCTTTCTCATTGTGGTTATAACGAGCAATTTGACTGTCCTCTGCTAGACTAAAGGGGAGGGTTGTTCCAACCCGCAGGAGTTGAAAAGCTCTCTGTTTATGGATGTAATGAGCAATTTGGCTGTCCTCTGTAGACTAAAGGGGAGGGTTGTTCCAACCTGCAGGAGTTGAATAGCTCTCTGTTTGTGGATGTAATGAGCAATTTGACCTTCCTCTGTAGACTAAAGGGGAGGGTTGTTCCAACCCGCAGGAGTTGAACAGCTCTCTGTTTGTGGATGCAATGAGCAATTTGGCTGTCCTCTGCTAGACTAAGGGGGAGGGTTGTTCAAACCCGCAGGAGTTGAGCAGCTCTTCGTTTGTGGTTATGAGGAGCAATTTGGCTGTCCTCTGTAGACTAAAGGGGAGGGTTGTTCAAACCCGCAGGAGTTAAACAGCTTTTTGTTTGGGAATGCAATGAGCAATTTGGCTGTCCCCTGTAGACTAAAGAGGAGGGTTGTTCAAGGAGTTGAACAGCTCTCTCATTGTGGATGTAATGAGCAATTGGACTTAACTTTGCTGGAGCATTGAATTAAATTTTCAAGAAGTATGTCCTCTTCAAGTGGTACGTGTTTCCCATATACAGTAGTGTCCTTTAAACAGTGCATGTGATTGTCTGGATCACTCCTCTTCGTGGCTACCATGCCAAATTATATATGTCATGAAATGAAGTTGACTGTGGTTCTAATGTTGATAACGTGTAATATTGAAATAACGCGGTTATAGCCCAGGCAGGTTTCGAAGTGATAGTGTCCAATTTTGAGTGTTTCTCAGTTGTTCTGTTAAGTTGTGCCAAACTTTTGTTTTAAGTTACATTTCTCTCTAATCTCGTGTTATATACGGTCAGTATGAAATTATGAATTGTGTGCATCTAACCCTTTCGTAACTTGTGTGTCCTAAAGATAAAGTGAGAACACAGTATTTTCTTATTTTCAATTATTTCATTTAGTTGCTCATGAAAACAAACTTCGGAAGTTGTGTTGATGATATTCTTGACTCAATTATTGAGACGTTTAACTCCTTATGCTCACATGAAACTGACCAATCATTTCGGTTTAGATCTGTAATCGATTGTTCAATAAATGGACTGTACCTGTGCAGTTAGATGTTTAAGTAAACAAGTCAGTAATAGGATGAGAATCGAATGATCCAAATACAAGGCTCATCAATGTCATACTACAATTGACATATAATGACATATATTGATGACATATAATGAGGCTAGAGAAGGCTGCTAGATTTTTAGGGATGCATTTTAAGAAATTGGTAACTTGTAACTGAATATTTCGATATTTAATAAAAAATAAATACATATCTTTTATTCTGAATTTGCGCGTGATGCTATTGTTTACCCCTCACCTGAACGTACGACCGCCATTCACGAGCTCAAGTAACGCGAGTAACTCTGCACAAACGCAACCTTGACTACTGTTTTCTGTCGTATCAAAAATAATTATAGTACTCTGGGCTACTTCATAGTCAATTTATGGAAAAAGCTCCATGAGTGATCAATGACATACTGGAGCTTACTGAATTTCCCCTTTTTGATTGTACACTGATGGTGGCTGAATTTTCGACCTCTCTTGTGATGCCAGCCGCGATTTCTATAAACAAACCTGGTAGGAGGCTTTGATGCAGCTCAATGAAGTTTACGTGTATGGGATGTTTACTGTAGGTGATGAAGTGTTAGTTATAATTCTTTGAGTCATCATTTTTGTACTCATACATCAATGGTTATTTCTATCTATAGCACGACTGCAGTATTGGTCTGGAGTCAAGCAGCACAGATTTACTGTGGTGCGTCGTCGACAACAGCAGCAGCAAAGCCAGCAACGCGCAGTTCCCTTCATCATCGCTGCTGCCCATAGCTGATGATGCCACCGACAACGTTACTGAAGCAGAGGGCGCAGGTCAACGAGCGTTCTCGGCCAGCCAGGAGCTGAGGCTGGACTTCAGAGGACTGACCGGGTCCCAGGAGCAGCGGCTGGATGGGGAGCTCCCTGACCTGCTTTCTGGCAGGTTCACTGGTGCGTTGCTGCTGTAGTGGTGCCTGGGGGTGTGGGCGGTTGTTTTAAAACGAATTCCTTTGTTTATTTTTGCCACCATCTCGCTGCTCCCTAGGGGTGGGGGCGATCTTTTCAAAGCAAATTCCTTTGTATAATTTTGCAACCATCTCGCTCTTTGGTTATGTTGGCTATGTTTTCAAAGAGAATTCCTTTGTTTATTTTGGCCACCATCTCATTGCTCTTAGGAGATGCGAGCCGTCTTTTTAGAAAAGAATTTCTTCGTTTATTTTGGCCACGATTTTTTTGCTTTTCGGGGGCGCGCGCGCGTTTTTTCAAAAAAGAATTCCTTCGTTTATTTTGGCCTCTATCTCGCTCTTCATTTATGCTGGCTGTCTTTTCAAAAAAGAAAGTCTTAGTTTCTTTCGACCACCATCTCGCTGCTTTTTGGTGGAAGTTGTGGCTGTCTTTGAAAAAGATTTAGCTTCTTTTCTTCTTGTTAATCGTTTCTTGTCCGTACATGTTGTGTCTTATCACCTCAATTCTTGTTGATGTGCATCTTGCTTCCAAAAACCTGGAGTTGGTTGTTTTACATCATATAGAATTTTATCAATGACATTAATAAATCTACAACATTTTTCAAATTCATACTTTTTGCTGACGACAGTTCGCTTTCTGCGGTCCTTCCGAACCAAAATCTCGCTGTGATTGCGGAAAGTATAAATAATGAACTCCATAAGGTTTCATTGTGGCTAAAAGCTAATAAAATAAGCCTAAATATCGATAAAACAAAATATATTACATTCTCATA
>JACJUY010002353.1:3645-23103 GCA_014220935.1 Platorchestia sp. MABIK | reverse complement strand
AGTTTTAGTTAGTAAGCTTTTACTTGATAGAAAGGTGAAACCAGAGGATGTTTTTCGTGCAAACTTATCATTTGTTTAGTATTAAAAAAAGGGTTGATGAAAGAGTTTTGATCTATGATGGATTTTACTCAATAGAAAATGACTTTTTTGCACGTAAAATTATCAACTGTTCAATATGGAAGAAAGTGAATGATAAAGACAAAGACCCCGATATTGGTTCAGTAACCATCATTAGTTAACACTTTGGAGGCAATTGGTTAAACTGAAGTTCTATATTCAACTCAAATTTAAAGTTTATTGTAATTAGCAATTTTCAACACAACCAACATTAACTGAATCATGCCTTCAATAGGCTTTAATTATGTATGTATAAAAATTGAGTGTGTGACTATTGGTCGGTCAGCAACGTCATGAAAATACCCTCTGTGGCCACCGGTGGCGCACGTTGTGGTCAGTGTTAAGAGTGCAGATCTGGAATTTGAACATTCCATAACACACACTGACCTTTGTGTGCAGCTACTACGGTTGATTGTTGGGGTTTGGCTTAACTAAAAAAAGAGATAAACTATTAAATGACTATCCGAAGTGGCCGAAATTTATGTATTGATCCTTGGTTTTAGTGTGGCTCAGTAGAATGACTATGACATGGCTGTCATAGAACAAAATTAAGGCTAGAATTAAAGTATGAATTTTTAGTTCCATCTGCTAGCACTTGTTTATTCTATTTGTGCTGGTTCAGAATATATTCTCTATGAAAAAATTCATACATATTTCCCCACTTCTTTTACAATAATTGATCAAATCTTGTTTCCATTTTAATTTAACCTAACGTTTTTCGTCCAGGTGGAAAAATTTGGACCGAAATGACGACGATGGCGCTCGTCCAGCTGATGATTCTGACGATGGTGGAGATGCTGAAGATGAAGAGCAAGAATCTTCGCAGTGGCGGAAGGAGAGATTTGAACGGGAACAATTCTTGAAGAAAAAGATGGAAAACGTGGGTGGCTTGGCTGTAACTTTAATTTAGGGACCAACAGTGATCATTTTCAAAACAGTTTTGAATAAATTTTTTGCTGAAATGCCCGTTTGTAATTTTTAAGTATAACTAGTGGTAATTCACGAGTGTAACAGTGCTGGTTACGGTAAGGAATCAATCGCTGCAAGAGAAGGGCATTAAAAAACATGTTTGGGATACTATTTCCTATGTATTAACTTTAGAGAACCCTCTTCAAAGCCTTCTAATATTGTACTGTCACTTTACGTTCTGTTTGAGGAAGAAATGAAACTGAACTCGTTAAATTATCAATGTAACAGTAAAAACAAAGATCCCGTAGATGAACTGAATGGTTGTGTGGAGGCATCATTACTAACGAAGTTGTTAGTAAGACTCGTAAATTCCTATTGAGGAGTCATGCTGCTGCTCATGTCGCAGCCAGCGGCGTTTGTACGAGACGTGGCGCATCTGAAGTGTGCCTGGGCAAGCTGCTATTGACTCCTTAGCATGGGTGTGTGGGCTCTCTAGTAATGGAAGAGTTATTGAGATGTTGTATTGTGAAATGGATCTCGGTTGGCGATTCAACTCTGTATGGTGTTCCAAGCTGTCAAAATCGTCATTCAAAATAATTCGTTGTCTCGGAGAATCGCCTGTTTTTCATTAAATATTTTTATTTTTGTATGAAATAATTTTTGTAAAGCTAAGCGTTACTCGCAAGTTTATCACTATGCTTCTTCTTAAAAATGATAAATTTTATTCCACACTAGCTATTATTTGGCAAACTCGTTAGAACAGATGTTTTTCATGGGCATTAAAACTCAAGTCATACTCCAAAATTTCATTGTTTTTACAAGAAAAACACATTTCCAGGACAAAGAAGATTTGGAAGAAGATGAAGCTTCACTGGTTCTGGGCTTGTCTAGCGATACCAAAACTCCAAGTCTCCTGAAAGCCACATCCATACCAGTCGTATCAAAGCGCACGTTGCAGTCAAGGACTGTTAATGCACCAGCACCACCTAGCGATGCAGCACTCCCATCAAAAAAGCCTCTGGTGCTCGCTAATCCTGAGTGCCCAACGAAAACCACGCTCACCAGCAACCCTCTTGTACTGCCCAAACAGAACTCCTTGCCAAGCCAGCTTTCCAAGGTAACAACTAGTTTTTACCACTGCATTCATGCTATATTTTATGCAGAAGACTTTTCAGAATATGTAGCTGTCACTAGGCAAATATTTGTAGCAGGTTTTACAGGTGTTTGATGAGGAAGCAGTGAAATTATTTTACTTCTTTTTCTTCCTCTCTCTGCAATCTCGCGGCGGTTCCGTTGCTAGTGCTAGATACTTACGCATGCAATTGCTTGTGATTTATGATCCTTTCCTCTCAAAAAGTTATTGGGATCAAGAAGAGAGATCTTCTATCGCGTTGTGGTGTCAGCTTGTCAGTCAGAACTGCCGGCCCCTTTTGGGTGTGCCTATTTTTTGGGACAATGCCCAAATTGGTCGGAGCGTTACATCACGATTGTGTTATATTCCTCAGATGGTAGATCTAAATCGTTTTTGGGGAATTTTCGTTACTAGAAGGGAAGAGTACTGAGGTACTGTATATAGTTATTTAGTTCGTCATCTTTTTTACAGTGAAATGCTTAATTCGGTCTTTCGCAAGTATTCTCTCAAATGTATTCTACTGTTGTGTTGCTAACAAATATCCAGCTCCTCTTCTGAATTGTTTTAGAACGACGTATCCTTTTATTCTTGTTTCAATAGAAAAATTCCCAAATACTACAAGGAAGACCTTATCTTATTTTCCTTTACATCAAGTTCATTTAATGGTTTTTAATTTTAATACATTTCTGATTCGAAAATCATAAAACCAGGCATCCATATTCTGCATAATACATTTCACGTTCTGTTTACTAATCTTATTTACTCACGAATCGGAATTCACTTTAATCAAAGTTTAATCTTTTATGAATCTTTAATTTTAATTCAATCGTAATTCACGAGTGAATGATAATTATAGTTCACTTGTAAATTCCGACATAACAGCCATTTGTTGTAATCACTGTCCTATTTTTCTCTCTCTCTTATATATTGTTTGAGTGTTTAATGAAGTTCTGTCTTGTGCAGTGCGGCTCGTTCCTCTCCCGAGGCGCGTCCAAACTTGCGCGCCTGGCCTCCATGATCAAGGAGCGCAATGACGGCTCTCAGGGAGGCGCGGCCACCGCCAATGCAAGCGGCAATTTTGTCTTCCAGTCGCTCACGGCTGAAGAGGCGCAACTGCGCCGGCACTCGGCGGCCACGGCCGACACTTGCAAAGCTGAGAAGAAGGCTGTCAACAAACGGCCCGCTCCAATTCAGTCTCAAAACCAGGGCAAGAAACCACGTTATGACGTCCCACTAAATAACACTAGGTCAAAATCAAGTATATTCAAACATTTGTAGCTCATAACTCTGCCTCGAGTGCCTAGGGCAGCTTTGTCGAGCTTCGCAATTTTCACACTTGTCTTCTAATTCTTCAGTGTAGATAAATTAAAAATAGATTACTCACTTGCCTTGAAAAAATGTTTAAAACAACCTACCAAAGAGCGGGTTTGAACGGGCTCATGGTTTTTGGTTTCAGTTGCCAGTAGTAGCTTCAAGACGTGTTATCACATGATCTCATTGTGTTGTTACAGATTTTGCTGTCATTCAATGGCCCTTTTTTCTGTACACACAATTTAAAAAGCTTTGTGCGGTTCTTCAATAAATGTGCTTGTGTAGATATTTTTGTGTAAATACGTCTAATTTCTTTGCCAAATGCGATCATGAGGCAAGTTTTCTATTGTACTAAGTTTCATCAGCTGGAAAGGTTTAATTGTATTTTAGCCTTTTAATTGATCTCGTAAATTTTCAAGAGAAAATTTATCCATAATTGCTCTTGACCTCTGGATTAATTCTATGCCTCTGAGCATACGTGCTTCCCTCAGGAGGATACAACTATTGTATCTGTGGGAATTGCGTTCCCAGGGGGAAAATGTGAGGGCCCGAGCTAAAGGTTAGGTAGACTTTCTTTTTGTTAAAATAACATATGTTTTTGTTTTGTTACGGACCAACTTTTTTTCGGTTCACTGCTGTCCTGTTTTTTCATCACCTACTACTCTCTTCTTCAACTTTGATCTTGTTTCATGAACTTTTTTCTCATCTTACTGTTTCTATGCCCTTTATGCATGGATTCCACGTTTCCTTAACTCCATACTAAGTGGTGCCTTCTTCCTTCCTCTCTTTGGATCTCATTTATTGAGGATAGGGAGGCTTAAACTAACTAATAATCTATTCTAATCTAATCTGAGCAAACGTGCTCTTATTAGGATACCAGCTCGAGTTCATTTCAGGGTTTTAAGATTTCGTCGCACTAAAATTTAACTAAGAATAATTATAAAACGCACACTACATTATTCTCAACGTACGAAAAGTTTAATTTACATTTTCACGTATACACATCTTCGTTTCGTACATGGTATTCTACGTTTAGTTAATATCAATCGTTGGTTGAGCAGTCAAATTCAGAGTTGCGGAGAAATTGAGTATACTTGATACTGGTGAATTAACAATGTTATTTAAATTTAAATTGTTTAAGTAAATAAAAGACACGAGTAATCTTTTAACAGGCAACTAGTGTAAATCATGGGGCATGCTTCACTATCGCATTTCCCAGATAACTAAGAACGTAACTTGGAGCAGATTGTGTGCTTCTCTTGTGAATTGTTTTGGGTACTATGGGTACTAAAAATTAACTGTCAAATTCGTTTTTTACGGTATGCATTTCACAGGTAAATAGTTTACAGGAACGACTGGTGGTCAGCAAAAGAATAGATCATTGATTCTTTTCAAGACTTATGTGAGTTTGTTTCTTACGGGTGGGTTGTTTTTTAAGCCTCTATCGGAATAAATTTTTCTCCGTTGCTTTCTTTTTGATGCTCTCTTCCAGGGGTTGTAGACCTGCTTCTGTGACACAGCCCCAACAGATGCTCTTTTCATGCTACCAATAGGTTTAAATTAATATTCAAAGTCTGCTTGGAACAGTCTGGGTCAAGTCTCAAGGCTAGAGCAACGCATGCCCAACTGAACTTAGCTTCTCAAACTTAGAATTGCTTATCTGTTACTAGAACATTGAGTGATCCACGACACAATTTCTTTTAACATGACGAAACTTTTGGCCTGTTGCATGGGCTCTGGACAATCAGCAACTTTCCAAATATCTGGTTAAAATTTACAGCTCAATTTCAAGTACTTAAGAATTTTTTAATCATTTGCTTACTTTAATACTGTTCAATCCTGATTTTATCATCTCTGATAGCATTTGGCTGAGTTGTTATTTCTCCTCCGGTTTCATTTTGCCGAGTATCTCATCTGACAGCATTTGGCTGAGCTGTTATCTCGTCAGACAACCTTTGGCTGTATGAATAAAATCAGTATATTAACAATGATACTGGCACTGAGAAATTTTTTGATTAAATAATATGCCTTCTCGTCCTATTACTTCTATGAAAACAAATTTTGAGCATCGACCTAGCGACTAACGGACTTGGTGAAATATTTTTAATCGTGATGTTACGATCAAACAAATTTATGGACAGTATACAAATATCGGCGAATTTTGTGGCAAGATATTTTTATTTTGACCTTAATTTGAATGCACCGAGCTGTTAAATGGCGGCATTTAGTTTTCCATGTTCATATTCAAGTTTTTTGAGGTATTTGTACAGATCTTCCTGTTTCCTGTCGTGAATAAACTTTCTTACTTTTTTGCTTGCTTTTTATTTCGTACACGGAGGCGCCATTGGAGGTTGTTCAGTTGTATAGAGTGCGTTAAATGAGAACCATGAAATGTGCTAGTGAATTATGAGTAAATTCCGACTTCAATGAAACACGGCTGAGTTCAAGTGAACATGAAAGAATTGCATCTACTTTCGTTGAAATTTCAGTGTACGTAACATTACTTGACACAATTTTGTGTTTTTCAAATATAATGTGTTACTGAACTGAGAATGTTTTTTTTTCTAATAAACCTGAGTCTGTGGTGTGAAATCAAGAATTATTACTGTCATGTTTATTGGTTGACTTGACCTTAACTTTTTCCAGGAGCTAGGATCTCTGCGCGATTCCTAATAATTTAATATATCCTCATTGATTATCTCGGAATTTTTCCATGATCATTCATAGAAATGACGCCATGAGGCCAATGAAGCCAAATGAATATTTCTCGCTTGATAGCATTTTAAAATCTATTAAATCTGGATGTCGTACGTGTGACTGCAGATAACCGCTGAGGTACTCAACTGCGAGGGATGAATGGGGCCGGTGTAGTATATCTACCGGGGATTTTCTGCTTTACAGTAGGATGAAATAGCCCGTAAATTGCAATAATTAAAGATGAAGATTATTTGGTTGAGGATAAATTGAACATTAATTAAAAAACATTTGTTACAAAAGGTTATTTTATTATTAGTAAACAAATCTTACATATGGTTCAAGAAAGTAAGTTGATCCTCGTGTTTTCTCATAAGTTAATCAGAAATGGTCTAAATGAGTTTGGAAATGCTCATGAGGTACTCCTCTTTTCCTTTTTAGTGTATCGACCTTTGCATATTTTACATATTTTTAGGATATATGATTTCATTCTTATGCACTATGTGCAACATCGTATCGTAGATACTTTACAATTATAACTGAAAAAGAAATTTAGAACAAGAAATACATTGGAAAAAGAGGTTTGTTGATATTAAAACCGACGGTAGATATCATGCTATACCGGCACCTATAAATGAATGCATCAAATATTCTACCATTAGTGACTCGACCATAAGAATAATTTGTATTTCCCCGAGTTGATTATTCATCACAACATGCTTAGAAATTGTTCGGTGAAAGTTAATGCTTGAGTATGGAATTAGGTTTTCATTTTCATTCAGCTTCTTGAATAATATTTACACTTATAATATTATTCGTGATAATTTCCATCATTACGCTTGGTGTGTTTGAGCAATGTGCACCGTTTGAAAAACGATGATTGCTGGATGCGTAGAAATATGATTCATAAATTAATCGGTTGTGCATTGAAAATGTGAAGCAGTATATAATCCACAATTCAATATTATTCTAAAAACTGCGCTGAATTTTATCAGATATGTCATGGATATTGCTAACATCAAATCGATCCCACTCAAAATCTACAACTCATTCCCGCTGCTGAACATTTTTGATGACCTATTACAGAATTTCATTACTGCAAGAGATGTGCTACGATCTGTGCTCGTCGTAGCCGAGTGGTTACAGAACCCGCCCTACCGTGAAGGTGTCAAGGGTTCGAATCCCGGCGCTGTGTGGCGATTTTCTTCGTTGGGTATAGGGGAAAACTCAAAGCACAATACTCCATTCTACCCAGGTGTCTGAAATGAGTACCGGTCTTGACCGGGGGAAACCGTCAGGGCGTCCTTGTGTTAGTTATAAAGCATTTGAAATACCAATGTACAAGGAATAAATATATCGAATTAATCTAACAATTATTTTCTAATTCATTAGAAACTAATTGTTAGAGTTATTCGATTAAATTTAGTGTGGTAATTAATAAAAGAGATAATTTAATCACTTTTTCGAATTAATAATCTTACTTCGACACCAATTTTATTTTGATAGCAAGATAGAGAAATTGAAAATACCTATTATTCCCAATTTATTTATCACATGTGACGTAAGGTTAAAGACGGCGGTTTCTTTTTGGGTTCATAAAACACTTATTAAGAAGCAATAATTATCTTATATACAGTAAAAGATAGCAAAATATATACAGTACAGTGATTTAGAATTACTCTTGAATTTTAGGCGTAATTACGAACTTTTTGTTATACGAGACTTGGAAATGAGT
Source organism: Platorchestia sp. MABIK (assembly GCA_014220935.1). Taxonomy (NCBI): domain Eukaryota; kingdom Metazoa; phylum Arthropoda; class Malacostraca; order Amphipoda; family Talitridae; genus Platorchestia; species Platorchestia sp. MABIK. The sequence goes on along the minus strand of JACJUY010002353.1, from coordinate 15,205 downwards.
CGACTTCTTTGGCCGTCCCTATACCACCCCGTAGGAACTTCACATGCCTTGCTCATTGTCTATTATAAAGCGAACTCATGTTTGTACGCGCTTGCAACTGACGCACACTAGTGACAGGTCAAAGTGTGGTGTCATCGTTTGGTAGTTAGTGGCACTCTTGGAGTTTCAAGCGATTATAAATAACAAAAAAATGTCGGATCACGATGGACTGATTCAGCAATTTAGTGCTGTGTCTGGAGCAGACGCTGACAGGGCAAAATTCTTCCTGGAGTCGGCAAATTGGAATTTATCGGTAAGTTTATTAGGCTTATTCATGTTTTTAATGGTTTTCGAGATTTTGTTGAGCTGTTAAAAAATTACCATCAAAAATTACAAGCGAACAAATTAATAACTGCACCGCATTTTAATTAGTTTTCCCTGATGACTTCTAATGCTTAGTATTTTTGATATTGACGAATTTAATCTTGTAGTCTCACTTAATGTAACTATTACTTTTTGTTGAAAATCATGTAATTTAGATGATCAAACTTTAAACTTGTAAAATCCATGTTTAAAATATGAAGTTTAATTTTGCAAAGGATCCCTAGGGTACTAATTGAAATTTTCCTTATTTATTATCAATCAAATAATATATGCTAGTAAGGTTATTATTTTATGTATCTTGGATTTGTAAATAAAACATCAATTTTTCTGTGCTATTTGAGCAGATTTGCTCAATATTGATTTTAGGCCTTTCACGGAAATTAAAAATTCCGTTCCAAACAATCACTAAAGGAACACATTTAAAAACATTTTACATGAATGACATTCTGCTTGCTGATGCATTATTTTCAAGTTATTCAACTTTGAAGTTATAAGAACGTCGTATATAAAAGTGAAGGAACGGACACGTAAGTATGCTGTAATACGGTATTAACGTAACGATGGGTGAGGTTAGAGTAGGTTATGTTAGGTTAGTTAAATAAAATAACCTAAAATAACAAATCAACCTAAAATAACTTACCTTAACTTACCCAAACCGACGCTGTTAGTTTTCCGCCAGAAAAGTGGGCGTCACCCAACAATGCGGCGACTAGTTAAGCAACCGGCCATACAATGTTATTCCTATCTGAACGTAATTATTGTTATGTCTCAAAAATAACGCATCAGCGAGAAGAATGTCATTCGTGTAAAACGTTTGGTCAATATTGATTTTAGGCCTTTCACGGAAATTAAACATTCTGTTCCGAACAATCACTAAAGGAACACATTTAAAAAGGTTTTACACGAATGACATTCTGCTCGCTGATGCGTTATTTTCGAGATGTAACAATAATTATGTTTAGATAGGAATAACATTATATGGTCGGTTGCTTAGTCGCCGCATCGTTGGGTCACGCCCACATTCTTGGCGTTACACGCCCAGGAAAAATTTGCGCGGGAAAAAATTGCGTCGGTTTGGGTAAGTTAAGATAAGCTATTTTAGGTTTATTTATGTTATTTTAGGTAAGTTTATTTAACTAACCGAACATAACCTACCCAACCTCACCCATCGATACGTCAATACTGTATTACTGCATATTTACTTGTCAGTTACTTCACTTTTATATACGATGTTCCTATAACTTCAAAGTTGATTAATTCGAAAATTAAGCATCAGCGAGCAGAATGTCATTTATGTAAAACGTTTTTAAATGGGTTCCTTAAGTGATTGTTCGGAATGGAATTATTAATTTCCGTGAAAGGCCTAAAATCAATATTGACCAAACGTTTTTAAATGTGTTCCTTCAGTGATTCTTTGATACAGAATATGTAATTTCCGTTACAGGCCTAAAATCAATATTGACCGCAGATTTTTATGACTCTTGTAAGTTCAATTTAGACTTATCCTTAATAAAGACTCTGAAATAGAAATAAAATTAAATTTTGTAATGTGAAATGTATCAATAAGGGATTGATCGATATAACTTCAAACGGTCAATATTGATTTTAAGCCTTTCACAGAAATTAAAAATTCTGATCCAAAGAATCGCCAAAGGAATGCATTTAAAAACGTTTTATAAGAATGACATTCTGCTAACTGATGCGTTATTTTTGAGTTATTCAACTTTGAAATTTTTGTTTTCCATAGCAGTTTGTCGTAGCCTCTTTTCTTTTCAATGTAATTATACTGTTATTCCTACTTTATCAATCGTTTCAAGGTTGACCTTCAAATTTACGTTTTTTTCAGCAGGATATATTAAACACATATCTTAGTACGGCCATACATTTACTGTTTAACGAAGGGTGAACACACTTATGACAAGAGGTTGATGAAACTAGCAAATATCGAGGATGATAAAATAATAGACAATCCCAAAGAACTTAACTTGGAGTACGCAGCGATGGTGACGAATTAAAGGTCTAGTAATTACGTTAAATCGGATGTGTCGATATGAAGTTACACAGAGATTACATAGACTCTCTCTCAGAGTGCCGGCTGATTTTAAATTAACGAGTCAAAAGGTGACACTAACAGACCTTTACAAAAGGAAATCTTGTACTATAATGATTCTACCTAACTGTCAACGTATCCTTAAATACCCGCAGTGACAGCTGCAGCTTCTGTAGATTTGTTGAGGCGGTTGGCAGTTCTCAACTGTCAGAGTGTTATGCGTTTTTTCTCTGTTGCCTTCCCTATGCTGAGCTTGCTTTCTTTGTTGATTTACTACTAACCGATCGGGCGTAAGGTCTACGTTCTGCCGTTCATTCTTTTGGTGGTGGAATTTCACAGTTTGTACCTAGGTACATAACAGTTCTAGTAAGTTTGCGCTTGAGCGAGAGCTGTGAGAGTACGTTTGGAAACTTTGTAATTTATTATTTGCCGACCACGCGGAGCCTGAACTCACTTCTGGGATGCTTTAGTTAATTACACAGTAGAGGTTCTTACCCAAAAATATTACGTTATAAAAATATTCTGATATCAAATCTACGGTATTCACTCCTTCGGTTTTGCTAATATTCTACGGTCCCCGCCATATTGAAACTGATGTCGAGTGCATATCGATTTAAGTCTTCACTATTCCAGTCCCGCTAATATTTTTGGGTGATAACCTTTATTGTGTTATGAACTAAAAAATCCTAGAAGTTGTTTCAGGCTTTGCAGGGTCGGCAAATAATGAATTACGCCAAATATTGCAAAAACAATAACTTTTCCCCCACTCCGCGCACTTATGGCATTGTTAGAACAACCTCTCCTTTTGTGCGTGAAAGCCATTTCATGAGCGCCGTTCCTGTAATTTCAAAGTTAAATAACTCAAGAATAACGTATCGGTGAGCAGAATGTCATTCATGTAAAACCTTTTAAGGCTACCATCTGGGATTTCAACCTTTTTTCGTCCGATTCGCTTGAAAATTGGTCGGTATATGTATTTTTTGAAAGTAAACCTTTTTTACTTGTCATTTTTTCAATTTAGGCCTTACTTTTTTTATTTTTCACAAAAAATGAGTTTCTTCATACATTTTTATGTATATTTCAAATTGTTTTAACTCATTGAGTTTTGATGCTAGAACAAAACCAAAGACAGTTTTAGAATCCTTGGAACATTTCTAACAAAAGTTATTGAGTCAATTTTTAAATTTTGAAATAATTTTTTTGTGATATGCAAAACTTTATAATAACATTTCAAACAACAATGTTATTATAAAGTTTTGCATATCACAAAATTTTTTTTTCAAAATGTTCAAATTGAAATAGATAACTTTGTTAGAAATGTTCCAAGGATTCTAAAACTGTCTTTGGTTTTGTTCTAGCATCAAAATTCAATGAGTAGTTACGATTTGAATGGATCCTTTCCCGACAAAAAAAAACAAAAAAACTCAATTTTTATGATTTTGGCCCCCTTTTGGACCCCCCCTTGGGGGGGTTCTGGTGTACGTAGTGTCATAATATATCATGGCACAATAACCCATACCCTAAGGATCCTTTTTCCACAAAAAAAGAAACATACTCAATTTTTTATGATTTTGGCCCCCTTTTGGACCCCCCGGGGGGGGTTCTGGTGTCCGTAGCGCCATAATGTTTCATGGCACATTAACCCATACCATAAGGATCCTTTTTCGACAAAAAAAAAATTTGAGTCGAGGGTGCCGCAGGGACCTCATTTTGCCTCAGATGGTACCCTTAAATGTGTTCCTTTAGTGATTCTTTGGAACAGAATTTTTAATATGCGTGAAAGGCTTAAACTCAATATTGACCATTCAAACTTATCATAGCTAGAAATATATGCATAGGCATTCCTGTACTACTACAGCAATTCTGGGTAACTTTATAAATGTGAGTATTGAAGTCTTGTACATCAAAATAAAAACAAAGAAAAAGCTAATGTATTGCATTGTAATATATGTTCAGATACTATATCCAAGTTTCATCCTCTTGACAAAAAAATCAATAAATTTTAAACCATTTACCTGCAAATACTCAACGTGAAGCAAAATTAAACCTAAAGTTAAAATATAACTTGAAGATTATATGTTGATGTAGGTAAATAATAACATTCATAAACATAGCACTTGCAATTTTACATTGGCTTAATTAGCATGTTGCATACTAAACCCAATGCTTTAATGGGCTGCTCAAAGTGGAAATTAACTCCAAAAAATGTGGCGAATTATAGATTAGATACCAAAAACGACATGAATGCGTCCAAGACATCTTGAATGCTTTTTTTGTTAGGTAAAAATGATGTAAAGATTTTTCTAGTTTTTTTAATAGTGGAGCTAACACCTGTGTCCAATTCTATGAAAAGCTTCTCAACTGTGTATTGGCCATTGTTGGTGCAACTTGAATAACAATTGGGATAATAATCCTTGCTACCAGTGTTATATTTAGAATATGTAAAAGGTTTGGAAATTTTTCTTCAAGCTGGCAAAACTTGAATTTTGTAATATTTAAAGTTAGGTAATAATGAGAAAACTAGGCCATTCCTTCAACATTTAACTTTTTTCCTCATAAAAGTATAATTTCAACCATCAGACTTGCTGGCATCAGGTGGTTATCAGCATGAGCTTTATAAAGGAACTACCACTTGACAATGAATGTTGAAACATTCTTTAGGATACAAATTTGATGTCAAATAAATTATGATTAGTTTCTGTAAGAGGACACCAGTGTTCTCATGATCAATGGATTCAATTACTTATGGTTACGTTTTATTTTGTTACAGACAGCACTGAGCAGCTATTTTGAAGAAACAGGTGATGACTTTGCTGATGCCAGTAATGCAGGGACAGCACCAGGCGCTGCTGCATCAGGTCCAGCTGCTCCTCCTGCTGCGGGTGGTGGCTCTACTAAACCCAGGTGAGGAATTTTCTTTGCTTAATTGCACGTAAAGCATGTTTGTATTTGGCTTCTTGTTCTTATTGAATCTTTACTGTATTAAATATTATTAAAGGTTTTTGGATAGCAGCATGGCATCATAAGTATTTTTTTGTTTTTTACTGAAAATCCGCAAGTATTTTGCTCTAGTTTCTATTTTTGGGAGGTATTTTAAGAAATTCTCCTAATAGCATATGTGGTGCATTGATAAGGTTTGTTATCTATGGGAATTAGCGCTCCCAGGGGGACAATGTGAGGGCCTGAGCTAAAGGTTAGGTAGGCTTTCTTTTTGTCAAAATAACATAGATTTTTGTTTTGTTACAAACCAACTTTTTTTGGGTTCACTGCTGTCCTGTTTTTTCAACACCTACTATTCTCTTCTTCAACTTTTATCTTGTTTCATGAACTTCTTTCTCATCTAACTGTTTCCATGCCCTTTCTGCATAGATTCCACGTTCCCTTAACTCCATACTAAATGGTGCCTTCTTCCTTCCTCTCTTTGGATCTCATTTGTTGAGGATAGGGAGGCTTAAACTAACTAATAATCTATAATCTGATAAGGTTTGTTAATTGGGGCCGATGAAAACTTGTAACTGTTTAAATTGAGTTACTTAATTTAACCTTTCATAACCTAAACTAATTTATTTTAATCTAACTTATTTTAATATAATCTAACGCAAACATCTGTTTTCTACTTCCTTAAGGACCATTGAACAGTAAATTCAATGTATTTTTTTTGCTGGGCAATTTCTTAAAGTAAAAAATTAGGGAAATACCTTGATTCTGATTACTGTATTTGATAAAAAAAAGTTTCTCAAAATTCTTTAACAAATTTTGACTTTTAAATTGGAGAAATTTGTATAAAGGAAAAAAGGACCCTTTGTATTTCCAATGTTTGAAAATTTGAACAATGCCATTTATACAAATGAAGTTTTTTTCTTTTTCATCTCGCTCTCCCATTGATGTCTGCTCTTCTTTTGATTTGCTGCTCTTCTTTTGATTTGCTGCTCTTGTTACTTCTGACTATTTTATTTGAACAATCTTCAATAAGGATTTTTGAAGCCTTTAAATGATAGAAAAAATTGTAGCTGATGTGATAGTATTCAGTTGTACCCTGCCACTGCAAATGAACTTAAGTTGTTTGTTATTTATGTGGTGCCATTATTTTCCTATTCAATAGCATTGAAAAGCATTGATTTATCTTGATAACCAGCCCCTTCAGGAATGTAGGATAGGTGATGGGCTTAGGTTGGTTAGGTTTGTCTATTGCATGCTATAGGAACTGGTGCCTCCAGAAGGTATACTATTAGGTTATCTTAGCTATATATAGGCCTTTGGTCTGTGTGGGAACACACCTTGTGCATAAATTTCCCATTTTCTACAGGCCATACTAAGTTGTCTCTTCTCTTCATTCTATTGAGGTCACCTTTGTTCTGGTTAGGAAATCTTAAGGAACTATTATATAAAAATAAATGGTCTAATGACCAGTATTTATGATACAAATTAGATTTAGTTGATTCATCTATATCTGAGAACCAGCTAGGATGCATCTTTGTGATGCAAACAAACTAAGGGATTAACAGAATTATGAAGTGGAAGTCAAAGTGATGGATGTATAAGATGAGTGATGTTGTAACCATAATACTTGATTAACTTGGGCAAAATCTCTGGAAGCAATACATAATTTTACTCAATTGTTTCTTTTTTCATGTGGTTGTCAGACGTTTTGGTTGACAAGTCACTGTAAGGTTTCCTTCTTTGGACTTCCAGTAAAATGGAAGACATGTAACATGACATGGTCAGGGTAAACTGGCATGAGGAACTCAGCTTTGTAGCATCCCTGTGTAGAGAGCACATGCCTGACTGGTAACTAAACATCGATTGAGATATAAGTTGAATAGTGGAAGACTGAATGAGTTGAAATATTTTTTTGACAACCTTTCTTTACTGTGCAAACTTTCTGGTGTATGCTTATTCATTGTAAGTGTAATTTTTTGCTCAAAATTAAGATTTCTACATTCATTTCATAGTTGAAACTTTTATATATTAATAGAGTGTTTGTGCAATAGATTTACGGTCTAGCCATTTTCATAATTTTCACTCTAAACAACCACAATGAGCAGTGGTGCTTTGGCAAGTGGAGGAGGCTGGTCGTCCAACTCAGACAACAGCGATGATGATGACGATGAGGACAGAAGGGGGCAAGCCTTCTATGCTGGTGGGTCTGAACACTCCGGGCAGCAGGTGCTGGGGCCACCTCGCAAGAAGAATCATCTTGTCTCAAAGCTTTTCAAAGCTGCTAAAGAGTGAGGATTGGTGTCCAAAAATTGGGTAGAAATGCATTTCAAATCGGCTTAGCAGTAAAAATTTGCTTCCTAATAATCCGGTGGAAAAGCTTTTCAAATCAGCTAAGGAGTGAACATTGGTGTCCTAATAATTTGCTGGAAGATTTATTCAAATCTGCTAAAGAGTGAATATTGGTGTTGTAATAATCTGATGAAAGATGTTTTCATACCTGCTAAAGATTGAATCTTGGTGTTGTAATAATCTGAGGGAAAAAGTGCTAGAAAGTGTGATGTCTTAATTTTCAGCTTTATGAAAGTTTCACATGATAGCATAATTAGCTTCTTGTGCCATACTTTAAATATTCACACAAGTTCTTCAAAACCAGAGTGAGAACATATTTACTCTCAATGTGTGTAGGAAGCATTTCATTTTTGACATACCTAAAGGACAATATTTCATTTTTATGCTTTCTTTTGATGATGATATTCTTTTCTAGCATGGAAATGTATCACTTTTTTAGTCCACTGACTATTTTTGGTTGTCTTATTAGCTTCTATTCATCAAAATTTTAGTAGGTATATGTCCATTTCAGAAGCACTAACTCTCTTGCATGTAGTTTGAAGTTGGGTAGGATTTGTCATTATGCTTGAAAATTCATGTCATAATTATTTTTGTTTTCCGTTTTTAAAATATTGCAGTTCAGCTATTTTGAAATTTTAACTTTTTTCATTTCCTGAGGGTATTTTATCTATAAACATTCTTTTGTTTTTAGAATGTTCGATATTTCTTACTGATTTTAATGGCTGCTTTTTATATCAACATTTTCATATTTTTAAACTAATGCTTCCATATCTCCAGAATCACTTTTATCCTAAGTGAGTTTCCTCATTGAAAGAGGTGTTGAAGATTTTAATGTCGACTTTGTTGTATTTTGTGTCATGTTTCACTAGTGTCAGAAGACAACTTTCCAATCAAGCTATCACTCTTGTGCTCCATTTCTCTCGCTTGAAATTTCTCTTGTTGAGCTCTTTCCTTTGTGAGCAAGCTTTCTTTGTAGAGAGCTACTTCTTTGCTCTCTATTTCATCTCCTACTGATGCAACAAAGCAGAGTGGGCAGACTCGGCCATGCAATGTTATAATGCAGTTGAGCTCTTCACTCTGGTATCTCGTAATGTTATTTTTTCTGTGCCAATATTTTCTTCCAGCTGGTGAACTATTACTCTGAGTTTCACTCTTGCAGTGATGCATGTGTTATTTATTGGGCAATTTTCCCCTGGCATTTGGACTATTTCTATCAGATAATTTACTGTAGAATAATTATAAATATTTCCGAGCAATCAACACTGAGCTAACACTATTGCTTCCAATATGAGCCCAACATGAATGTTTACCTTCGTTTTTGCAGACAAGGAGCAGACGTTGTGGAGGACAGTACCACCAGAGTGCGATCTGTGCGTAGAACTTTCCAGGGCACGAGCTACAGATTGGGAGAGACCATGGACGACACACAAGGTGGGTCTGACTTGAACTTCATCAGTCTTGCTAGACAAGCACAATGAAGCATTCCCTTACATAAGCGGTGATCCAGCATTCATTTACCCAAAGGAGGTTTTGAATTCTTGTGCTTTAGCAAAACATTGAAAGATGCAACACTCTGGGGGAAAACATGAGTACGTAGATTCTGCATTCCCTCAAGACAATACTAAATGGGGCCTTCCTCTCTTTGGAACGCTTTGGTCTAGCGCTACGCTAGACCAAACGCTACGGTCTAGCCCGACTTAAACTAACAAATCCAAAAAGGTGTTTACAACCCCGCATAGAAAGGACGCATGTAACAAATCCAAAAACGTGTTTACCACGCATAGAAAGGACGCATGCTATTTTGCACATTTTATGTGACGTGTTCCATTAAAATGTAATGTTAAATATAATGTGTGGTTGTAGTTTTTTCAGGTAGCGGCAGCAGCAGTAGTGCAATGGGCGAGCAGGAGCCTGAGCCCATAGATTTGCGCATGTGGAGGACAGGCTTCACCGTTGGTGACGGGCCACTCAGACTCTACGAGGACGAGGAAAGCATGCGTTTCTTGAAGGAAATCAAAAATGGGTGAGTAACCCATTAGCTGTCATGTGAGTGCTACAAGTTTTTCTATTCGCCTGTCATTCGTGAAAGAGCGTACATTTTAGCGTACATTTCCAGTGAATCTCTATTCTTCAGCATCAGTGTGGGCCTTGGGTACTTTTATGTCTTGTAATATGTAATTTCTAAATTAGCTATTTTATAGTTTTCATTTTGATAACCAGCACAGCTTCATAACAGTTTCTGTTAGCTGTGTTCTCAAGCTTGTTAGCTCGTTTGAAAGCGTCCTTGCTTTAGAAAAATATAAAAAGAAATTTTCATAGCCAACAAGTAAATTGAATGCGTAACCTGTTCCTCTAACCTCTGAGGCCGCCAGTCCTATTTTTCAAGATGGTATTGAGTTCTTGTACTGTCAGATTAGCATGTAGTGTCGCCGGAATTTACATTTTCGCACTTCTTGAGTTTTGTTAGGCATAAAGGGTATTAAATTGTTTCCAATAAGGCTTTAGTGTTTTCTTTTTGACAGAATCTTGTTAATTTTTTAAATTGTAGGCCAAGAATGGAGCACTTGCTGAACAAATTAAAATTTTGTTCATTTTTGAAAAGACGTCTGAGTGAGCAAAATCTCAAATTTTTGCCCTAGGATGACCTGGGTGAGCTGAGCTATTGTATAGACTGCACCGTGGAAGATAACTAGATAATGAGAATAACAGTTTTTTTGACAGATCTCTCAATGTGGTTTAAGGCAGGGTTTCTCAAACTTTTTTCAACCAAGGACCACGTTCAGTACTCAAAAATAAGCTGAGGACCTCTTCACATGTGTTCCCCTCAGGAATATATGTACATATACATTGTACGCACTGTTTTATATCAACAGTCATGGGAAGCAGTAAATAAATACCTTAACTGCATCCACTGTTAAATTCGTTAAAATTTGCGGACCCCCTGTCAAAGTGCCGTAGACCCCTGGGGGCCTGCGGACCCCACTTTGAGAACCCTTGGTTTAAGGGATTGAGTTACTGATGTGTAAGCAAAGTGCTTGATGTGCAAAATATTAAATGAGCTGAAATATTTATTTCTAAGCCAAAAAGAACGCCGATAACTGAAGTCAACTCTGATACAATGTTAAATTTTTGCTAAACACTTTCATTGTATTTTGCGGGACTTCGTTTCTTACTACAAATGAATGAGACAAGTCACGGCGTGGAACAGAAAAAAGCGGGCACTGATTGCTTATTTTTATTTTAGTATCCAAATGGAATCAAGGATGGGTATTGAAGCACCGAATGTAGTGGTACGTGACTTTGGAAAATTGCGTGAAGAACTTTAGGCATAGGAAATTTTACTACAAGTGAAATGATTCAATTTGAAGGCAAATGAGGTCGAACATGGAATTATGGATTTTTTTGCTGAAAACAAGAATGCTGGGTGTAATGCTGAAAATTTGGCTCATGATTGCAGGCGCATACCCACCGAGCTGCTGAGGGCGTCAGGTGGCCGCGAGGTGGCAATCAACCTCTCCGACCACCACCACGAGGACTACGCGCCGCCTAAGGTCATGCGGAAGGCCTTCACTGGACAGGGACAAACTCTTGGCAGGTTTGTTGTTGAATGTTTTATATGCTATGCTGTGAATATCGCCAGTAATTGTACGAATAGCCTTTGTTACAGTTAGGGAGGCTTAAATTTATTGATTTGAAAGAAAGAAAGAAGAAAGAAAAACAGTTTATTTCCAATAGAGATGGTACAAAAGTACCATCATTGGTTTTTAAATATCTTAAAGTTAATACACTTAGATGATACACACACGAGTATTATAATACCCATGTCACTAGTCGAAAAATGATTGAGGGCAATGTACT
>JACJUY010002352.1:90993-106103 GCA_014220935.1 Platorchestia sp. MABIK | reverse complement strand
TTGGATGTGATGAGCAAGACAATCATTTTTCCTTTCTGAAAGGAATACATGAAATTTCTGCCGGTGTTCCAATCTAGTGACAAGCTGTCGTAAAATGGGCTAAGTATCCAGCATCAGGAGGCAGAGTGTGATTTAGATCGTTGAGGGGCGTAAATGATACAAGTCAATTATAAAAACTTAGTATTTTACTACACATTAAAGTTGTTTTAAAATTTAAAAAATTTTACATTAAGGCAGTATGCATCCATTCAAATATTCTTGTTCAAAAGGTAATTTCATGTTACACATAGTATTGAGGATTTATTTACACACATATAGAGATTTATATACGTGAAATTCCACTTTGTCACATATACAAAATCGTAAATGCATGTAACTACAAAAGAATACCATCGGACGATATGCAGATTTTCCCTTTAAAAGAAATATAGCAACTAAGTCTGTTTTTGCTTGTTCGAATGATTTTTGTTAAAACAAATTAAAATTTGTTTCATAGACAGAGATGATATACTTGCCTGGGCCTATTCATTTGAAGGGATGGTAACATTTTTATTGCTAATGCAGGAATGTATCTGTGTGGTAATGTAGTCATATAAATTGTATTCAAACGGTATCGTAAATGTGTACTCAGTGAATCGCATTTGTATCTATCTTTCAAAGATTAAATCTACAAATCGTCCAATAGTGATCTTATGTAGTTGCATGCATATGATTTCATATATTAATATGCAATATAGGGGAATTTTACGCAAATAAATCTCTATATGAGTGTAAATAAATTCTCGATACTATGTGTAAGTGTAAAATAAGATTACCTTTCGAACAAGCATATTTGAATGGATGCATACTGCCATTAATGTTTATCTTTAGAATAACTTTAATGAGTACTTTGAGACTAAGTTTTTATAATTGACTTGTTTCTTTTACGCCGCTCAAAGATCTGAATCACACTCTGCCTCCTGATGCTGGATACTTAGCACATTTTACGACAGCTTGTCTTTAGATCACAATACTAGCGGAAATTTATGTATTCCTTGCAGAAAGGAAAAACGATTGTCTCGCTCATCACATCCAATTAATACACATTCAACACAACAAACGCTAAAATTCACGAGTTATCATCTCAATTCTAGTATTTGCAATCCCGGGACTAAGTTAAAATCCTGGAATTCCGGGATTTCAGGAAGACAATCCCGGGAATTTCTGGGATCCCGGGAATTCTTTATATTTTACCTTTATGCTATTGTAATTTGTTGCCCATACCATCGCAGCATTTGGCGATTCAGGGAGCAAAAAACCTCTATCTGAGAAGGATTCTCTAATGAACTCACTCTTTGTAACTGTATTTACTGACACGCCATCAACTGCTACAAGCTTGGCCACTTCTTCTTCCGGAGTACTTTGATGCACCTTTACGATTTTTTTTTTTAGGTTGAGTGCTTTCATTACTGCTCTCCCTTGTGTTCAAATACGAATTCTCTTTTTTCAGCTACTAGTTGACGCAACTGGGTCTACAGTTTCATGCTTCACTATGTTGTGTTTACTCTCTAGGTGACGTAACAAACCACTGGTAGACCAGCCTTTGCAAAGTAAACTCTTGTCGCACTTTATACACTTCACACTTTCTCCAGTCGCATTTTCAACATAGTATCGCCACACAAAGGCTTTAGTTTCTATAACATCGGCTGTTGCCATCGTATCTATTACAGTCTATTCTTTATCACCTGCAAAACCAAACCACAAAATATATTCTGTTGAAATAGTTGAACTATATTATGAGATCGTGTAGAGTACACTGTGTAGTGATGTAAATTGCAATCATATTAAAACACTAAAGTCCTATCTATAGCTCTCTAAGTGATTAATCATGTTAACCAGCATGATTTTAAGTTATTTTCTAACTAATATCTTGATATATGTATACTATTTAGAACCCGGGAATACCCGGGAAAAAAGGGATTCCCGGACAGGGAAATTTTAGCCCCAAATCATTCGGGATCCCGGGATGCAAACCCTAGTCAATTCTTAACTCAATTTATGGTTGGATTAATTTTAATTTGACTTGGATTAAATTGAACTTGACTCGAATTAATTTGAACTTGACTTGGATTAAGCTGAACTTGACTTAGATTAAATTGAACTTACTCGGATTAATTTGAAGTGAAAAAGTTGTTGTTCAAAGAGTGGGGCTAAACACCCGTGCCACACCGAATATATAGGATGCGATGGGCAAAAGTTCTCGCCTTTACGTTGCTGCGGTAGCTTGTATCTGGAGGAAGGATGTTAGGTACCTGGAGGAAGGATGTTAGGTACCTGGAGGAAGGATGCTACATAGAAACACTTCCATGAACTGCCAGTCATCACGCGTGTTCTGCTGTTTTGTACTTTTCGTTGAATACAGGACACCGATTGCGATAATTTTCAGCTCACAAATACTACTTCTTGGTTAAATGTTTATAGCCAATTGGCTCTGTAGCTCAAAAATTGACACATCGCAAAAAAGAAGGCAGAAAAATATGAACGTCAATTTGCCTGCTAACAGAGAAAATTATATGAACTGGAAAAAACTTCAGTTTCTTTTGAAAGTCTCTAAAATTTCTGATCTGTTTCGGTAAAAATTAAGGAATAATTCTAGCAGTGTGTTACTGCTATCCTGTTAGGGTAAGTTACATTTGGAAAACCGAGCGACCAACTCGCGTAGAGCTCTGAAATCGATCTTTGGAGCCAGCTAAATGAGCTATTCAAGAGGCAAAGTGCTCGAAATTAATTTTTAGTCCCAACACCTGAATTTTTTTTACATGCAAAGTGCTCGAAATTAATTTTTAATCCCAACATTTAAACTCTTTTTACAGGCAAAGTGCTCGAACTTAATTCTTAATCCTAACACCTCAATATCCTCTTCGGTAAATCCTTTCTTTCTACTTCGCATCCTTTGACCCTCTGTGAGTGATAAAATGCTCAAGCTGTTATTCATTTTGTTTGAGTCTATTTTTTACAGAGCGGCAACTTGATCAAATAAACTGAACACAATCGAGCTGCCCCTAAGCATCCTCCAGATGTTCAGGTGTGCACCACTCCAGCCAGGCTGCAAACTGGCCTGCCTAGACGGGTAGAGATGGGAGTCCATGTTCTGCTTACGTTGTTTGTTGTCAACGTTGCAGGGGTTTCGTTGGAGAGTTCAAACCTGTGCTGAGGAAGCATGAAAATGCGCTGAAGGCGCGCAAAATCGCCTAGCGTAAGTACCCAGTGGAATAATACAGCGGAAAGTTTTCAAGAAAATATCGAAAAACATGAGCATTCTGAATACTTCCATGAAATAACTGTCGAACAATTCACTAGTTAGCCTGCCGAGCTTTACATTGAAGCATATCATGAGGGAGAAATGAGTGTCAATCATGTCCAAAGTGCAAAAATTCGCTCGGATTTTGTTCCGTATTCTTCGTGTGAAGTTGAGAAAAGATCTCCATATTTAGGAAGCCACCGAATTGCAGTCCGTGCCTAGACATGGCCCAAGTTGGGGCGCGTGAGTCCCCTGAGATCAGCATTTCGCGCCTTTCTTTAACGGAGAATTTTGCATCAACTACGAAATTTTGAACGAGTATCATTTGATGTTCCCGATGAGACGTTTCTTGGAAGCCTCGCGCTGACTTGGCTTTCTTGCTTTGAGAAAAACGATCAAACCAGGCCACAGTACGCACATATGCAGGCATAGTAATTTCTGCTAAACTTCCTGCCGCAAACCAGCTCAGAACGTGGCCTTCGTCTGTGACACATCCTGAAGTTAAAACTGAATCTATAGTTTCATTCGTATTTGATCCATCACGTAGGTTTTACATTCATCGATGTCAGCCTCTGCTTTATATATTTTAAAATTTTTACCACTTCTCCCACTGACGAACCCATGTCAATGAAAACTTGATCGTTAGAGGTGTTGACTAGGAAAATTAATTATTGCTGCTAATTGGATCAGTCTTAGGTTGCCTATTGGCTGAACATTTCTTGTTAATAATTGTTGATAATATTTGTTTAGCATAGGTAATAGGAATCCTCATTTTTCGTTTGAGTTCATCAATTCATTTCATTAGCAACCATATGATGCTTATGCATCAGATGGCCTCTTATTATAATCAAAATTAAATAATTTTCACGTATATGATGCTACTTTAAATTTTAGCTTATGCCAAAATACGAAGCAAGTGGCGCCGTGATGGGGGTAGAAATCGAGTTCCAGTTGGCCCAGCTCGCTACTGGGATCTAAGCAACATTTTAATAGAGCTTGAAGCCAAGTGAGAAAATGAAGCACGCATGACGTTATGGTGTGATGTGTCCACCACTTTCTGCGGGGAGAGAAGACAGTATCTGACAAATGCCCTCACTTTCCATCATTCTGTACCCTCATACCATCGTACTGTATGTGTTTAACACAGTGCAGGTATCGCATAATTGCTGGTATCGTACATACAGCTTCATCATTTATGGACGTAGATTTCCGGAGCGATGGGGAATCAGGCTTTACGTGTTGTCGAATGCCTCTTATGACTTTTCGATTTTCATAAATATCTTTTCATGGAAAGGTAGCAGCCTCATTTTTATCGAAGTTGGAGGATACTGAGTGTACTAAAAACGAAATAAGTTTACTCTACGTACACTATACGGACAGAAAGTCCGACAAAGCCTTCTTTTTGGACTATATTCCCATTGCACACACAATAAAATTGCGACACATAAAGCTATTCTTATATTGTTTAGCTTTTTACTAACAGACAGTGATAATCATAATTAAATAAAATAGCGTTTAAAAATAGCAAATACAGAGCTGTCTAAATAATGTATTTGGTGCTTGCACTTTACCAATTTCGAAATTAAATGCCTCACACTTACAAATCTAACTCAGACGTTTAATGAAACTAAGAAACTATGAAAGTCATCGTGTTAGATGGCTTTAGTAGAGGGTATTGGTGGTGGGTGGTGTTGCAACCGAGCTAAATGTTTTTTTTCATCACGAGGTTTGAGTAGTCCCTTCATCTTCGATGGTGCCGTTTTTCTTGATATGCTACAGTCAAGGATTTTGCCTGCCATCCCAACCCTCTATGGCGATGAAGTTCTGCTTACAACAAGGTTGAGCCCCACCTCACTGCCACGTACCGTCAAATCGTACTGAGATGAAACTCGGCCCGCACGGTGGGTGGGTTGAAGACGTGCTTTTAAGTACCCTCCTTCGTCTCCTAATTTGGCTCCTTTGAATTTAATATATACCTGTAGGAGAATACCCGGAATGACGTACCCATGTAAAAAAACTAGCTACAATCGAGCCACGGGCAATAGTTATTGCGTCATTCACGACCACTCCGACCATACGCTGACATCCTCATAGTTCGGTTTGCCTCTCGATGCCGTCGGCGTTGTTTATCACGTATGGGTTTAATGTAAACTTAAGTTCAATATTCAACTCAAATTTAAAGCCAAAAGTAGCTAGCAGTTTTAGAATTACCAAGCATTAACTGGGTTCATTAAATACCATTGATTTTAAAAGATTGTTAAAAATTTTCAAACGACGCATCGATGGATCGTTTTATAACCGTAAAAACTTGTACGTGACCCATAGATGGGTCATATTAAAAGCAACGTGTTAAAAGCTACTGGTGGTCAATTAGAACGCCAAGTATAATTTTCTCCCAGAGCAAGAAATCATATCTGCTGTTCAAATTTGTAACAAGAAAAGGACCATCAACAGGGACCACCGTACATTTTGCCTCACAATCGTTTGCTTTGAGAGACACTAACCAATAAAATGAGTAGTTGAAAATTACATTCTAGTTTAACTCGTGTTCAAAAACACCAGCGGTATAGTTAAATTCCCTGTTTATTATCATATACAGTGGCAAAATTCTGTAAGACTCGTCAGTTTACAAAATTGTAGTCAATTCAAATGGTGAGTTTGAACTGGTTTAGAGTACACTATTCCACGCAAACGTAGATTTTAAAGCTTGCTAGGCTTTTATACTCTCAGCCCAGCTGCTCAACTAGTTTCTGAGTGAGGCCCGGCGTCTGTGGGACGATCGTGGCTAATCCATCACTTTGTGTACGCTCGATTTTCCCTCAACATCTTGGCTGTCCTAATCCCTTTCGTAATCATTTTCTTGCCGGGACGTTTTTACGCCGCCCTAAACTTTTGCGCCCGGAGCTCGAGCCAGCCTCCCCACACTCTCTCGCCTCAGGTTCACTAGACTGAATTTTCTCCGCTGGTAGTCTCCGTATCATCACCTAATGTTGCCCGCGTCAAAAAATCTTAGCAAAATCCCGCGGAGCTTTTCTCTCCGAAGATATATTTTAGCTTGGGAAATTCCACGCGTCTTTGTGTGGGATGATTTTGTGTGTTGTTAGGAGATATGAAAGGTGCGTGCAGCGACGCTCTTTTGGTGTCGATACCTGCACGTGGTCGGTAAACAAAGAGTCCGTACACGCGTTTGACGCAGTTCGATGGGCATTGCAGACGAGGCTCATAAAAATGAAAAACATACAAATGATTAACTTGTCAGTGCTCAACGGGACGAATGGGTGAAGTGTTTCTGTCAATGTCTTCCTAATGAATTTGAAACGAAACTGGCTTTTGTTCCTAACATGACGCTTAATTCAGTTGTGAGAGACTGAGAATGAAAAGGGCTTTCCGTGTGGGGAGGTTTCCGACTATTTAAATTTTAACTAACTGCAAGATTGCATTCGTGCAAGAACGTGCTGACTGCATTGCATGTGCACAATAACGGCACAAGTTTTTTAGGGAGAAACCGCAAACTGCAAGTAAATCCACTGCATTCATGAAGATGAAGAATATTCTGCCAAGCCTTAAAGCTGAGATGATAACCTGCACGTTAAGTTGTTCACGTGAAGAATGTCCCGTAATGGATTGCTGGCGCCGCTGGTGATCAGGAACTTAGTGGTAGCGGCACGCAGCACACATCGGCATCATGCAGGCTCAGCATCGTACATTTTTAACGAAAAATTGTGTGATTATAAAGACAAGCAGAAGATCTAACGCTGTCGTGTTGTACTGAACATCAGTACATAAATTTGCTTTAAAAAGTGCAAACATGCATTTGTACACTGACTTGAATCATTTCCCAACTCTAGGCATGTCGAATTTTTCGACGGGCATTTTTTCATGGCTTTCATCACAAATTTACTCGAATTTCTAATTTTCAATTGATTGTGAAAATGGACTTTGAATTTTATACCTCCGTAAAACTAAGAGTTTTATTAGCGGGCGCGCTGAACCCTAAACCTTGTATTCTAGTCACGCTTACACGGGTATATTTCGAGAACATTTTCATCAATGTATGTCTATTACGTGACGTTTGAGACGGAAGGAAAATTCCAATTTCTCTTATTGATTGATAAACATAGGCAGAAGTATACTAATATGAACACCACTGGAAGAGTGAAAATCATAAAAATTGTAAATTCATCTGTCATCAGGGAACAAATTTACAAATCTCCCATTTGTTGAAGATGTGTTTTGACATCGGCACTTTTCTGCTCCGAATAACAATCACTTGTTTTATCAATTGTATCATTCTCTTAAGACTCTACCCCGCTGTCTGACTCTGGTAGCAAAAAACTGTGCATTACGGATACTTGAAAAATAAAGTTGGATAAGTCTACCCATCCCCATCGATTTTATTCTAATTAATTAAAAGAAGAAATAAAGTCCGCCCTTGCCCTTGATGTCACCAAAATCATCACACACCATCACACAGTCTGGGCGTTTCACCGTTTCCATCATGTACTTTGGGTGGCATCTGGACACATCTCTAGGGCAACGAAAGAACGGTCTTCGTGTCGCCGCCCTAGACCCACCTGAAAGGAATTTCGTCATTGAACTTCATCTTCTCATACTGATACTTTGGGTGGCATCTGGACACATCTCTAGGGCAACGAAAGAACGGTCTTCGTGTCGCCGCCCTAGACCCACCTGAAAGGAATTTCGTCATTGAACTTCATCTTCTCATACTGTTGGGCTGTTTAATGGTCAATTTTTTGACAGAAATTAGATCGTTATTTTTTCACGGCCGCGGAGGAGTCAAACTCACATTTTCGGATTTTTTTTGTTACAGATGATGGACAGTTCTCACAGCGACGTCTTAAAGTAGAGAATGTTTTTCTTGATGTCGACGGTTGTTATGGTTGGGTCTAATATCCCTTTTCGTTTTAGATTATTGGGGTAGATGTTTTCTTCGGGCTCCAGAGCCCGAGTTTCTTGGTGATGCGATACAGAAATAAGCGCGGCGACTACTTTCCTGAAGTAGTAAATGGTCATTATTGTTACCTGCAGGTTTGCGACTTAGCATCACCGACATCCCTTGGCGCTACATGGTCGGCGTCCGGGTGCTTTTTCTTGTTTTGAAACTTAAGCACGACTCTCCCTGGCCACTTGGAGGAAATTTTTTAGCCGCAAAAATTTATCTTTAGGGCTAAAAAGAGCACTGGGAACACAGTTTTGAAAATTCTTTTTCACCGAGCTCAAGCTACACATTGAACGTGAGTTGGAGTACAACAGAATGAGGCAGGCTCTAGTGCACTATATCATCATTTGCTCCTCCAATTTTCCCAAGACGGGAACGATAGGAAAAAATATACGTAAAATCGCGTGTCTCACTTCTTCATGGCGAAAACTCATAGAACTTTTTCTTCCCCTGTACTCCCATTAAATATATTCAAATAGAGTTTTTTCACAGAGATATATATCATCTTCCAAATCTGAATAGGAAAAATTCAAAATACATATTGACGGCTCGTTAGCGCAAGGAAAACATGTTTACCAAAGAACCAACTATTACCTGTTGTGCTCCCTATAATGAGCTACTGATCTTAAAAATAAAAGAAGTTAACATCATAAGTTTGGGTGTGTAGTTTTGTATGCTCAGTTGATTCTAGAAAGCCGACAATCGAGAGTGATTCTTTTTTTTAAGAATTTTCTTGCAGAACGTCAATTTAACGATGTTAATTTAACGTCAATTTAACGAACGTCTGCTCGCTGTCTCCGTTCTGAGCTCGAGCTATGGCAAAAATCAGGTCTATGTGCATATACATGAGAACGGCGGAAAAATTCATTCAACGAACGATTTTCCTGTGCCTGCTCATTTATCTTCATACTTCGGCTCATAGTCAATGGAATTTGTAGCCAGTTCAAGTATGGGAGTAAACTGCATTCGTTTCAAGTGACTGAGTGCTTCGAATATAGGCGCAAACAAAATATTTTCGTGAAGTTCTCCCTTTGTTCTTAATGTGAGATTTGTACTTGAACGCCCGACAAATTGCCCTCTAAGCTCACTGTATAGTGCGATGGACAGTAACCATGCTACGAAATAAGAGACTAAATTTTACTTAGGCGCCGAGAATGTGGCGGAATTCGAATTTTTCGACATGTGCACTGACCAGAAAAAATAACCGTGAAAAGGTATTGGATTGTGGCCGCATCAGCAGAAGAACTGTGCACTACTTAATGAAGTAAAATAAGTTTTGTTCACTTTATTTAAATATTGTTCTCTACAGAGATATGATACTTCTTACGATGAATGGCTGCATTTTCTATTAATGTCTCCGTTGCAATAGATATCCTCTGTACGAAAAAAAAGTGTGGTTTCCTGCTTCCTAGCACAATATTTATCTCTAACTCTTACGATAAAATCCAATCGCATTTAAAAAAAATTGATACATTACATTTTCTTTTTATTTCTGGGGATAACATTTACAAAATTTCAGTCATGGATATTCTGGAGTTGAGAGTAATGATCAAGAGGGAAGTGTGCGCCATATTCTCGGAGACAGATGATGTGTTTTTAACATTCTAACTTTTTCTCGCCATAACTGTACTGTGCTTAAAATCTGGTCTAAAGTAATTTTTTGTAGTTGAAAATAATGACCGCATTTACATTTACTCATACTTCTCCGTACACAGACACGCACAGGGCCACACACTCTGTCAGACGCAAGGTCACCACACAAACAGACACATCTGGCCGCACTCAAACCGGAGGGTAACACACACGCAAACTAACAACACTGAGGCACACATGCGCAAACAAACACAGAGTCACACAAACACACACAGGATTGCACTCATAAACAGACGGAGAGTCACACACAACCACATATCGTGTCACGGGATTTTCTTCTAGTGTAATTGTGTTTTTAGAAGGACTGATCCTTGTTTGAAAATGGATTCACGCACAACCGCACATGACTGGTCACGCATACGACCATAAGCCGGGTCGCACGCACACGAAACGCGCGTTGCAGCTGAGGTAGGCCGCCGCGTCAAAGGCCCTCGCCTCATTAGGCTGGGTGCTAAGCTCGATGCGCCCAAATCACTGATGTTGAGTCAGCGGCCGGACCCGTGCTTGTGCAGTACTCGAACGCAGTTGTAATGAGTGCGGCGCTTGTAATGAGCGGCCGTGCCGAGAGCGCTGTTAGGCTTGAGTCTCCTGTTGAGCACGCCTCACGCGGCCCTTCACGGTGACTGACGGTAGCCTTTCGCACATTCCCCTCCGCATAATTAGACCAAACCGACCGCCTTAAAAGCCCTTAAATCAATGCCTTCTCCAGCAACTGACGTGAATGCTCCAAGCTGAGCGGTTCAAGCTCCACGATTTTCTCGTGAAGTTCTCCCTCATTGGTGAGGCATGGACGCACCTGATGGTCGGTGGGCCTGAAAATTAGACCTGCATCTTAAAAACTGGATCGTTCATGCATGAGCGCATAGCCAAATGAACTGCAGCTTTGTGCTCATTAAGGCAACCAGGGAAAATACTGTCAGGTAACTTCAGCTATGGTTAAGCTTTCGGGACTTGTCTTTCATGCCTACTTTGCTTCTTTCTGCTTACATGCCTTCTTTGTTCTCTCTTCTTTGTCTTTTCTTTCTTCTTTCCTAACTTGCTGTTTTATATGTAGCGGATCTCGTTTGGGAGTTCACTTTGAGCATAGATTCTTCGTTTCATTCAGTTCATACTAATGGTCCATTCTTCTCGCTCTTTTGAGATTGCCTTGTGACTAGGGAGTCTTGAACTAACAATAATGATGTGCTCGCTAAGATGCACAGTATTCACCGTTTGACATGGTACCGATCAAAACGTACCATAAAATCAAGGATAATGCGAAAACAGGTTAAATTATTACTCTCTGACATTGCGTTTGCTATGGGTGTGAATTTGCATTGCTGCACGACCTACTTAACTGCATATCTACAGACGTGTAGTCCCGTTGTTGAAAATCTTTCGTATTTCTGATGGCGACTTTGTGGAAGAAGAAGTTTTCTTCAGATGACCTGTCTTAGTTGCCAGAGAAGAATTTGAAACTGCTGAAATTAGTTCGTTTTGTTCTTCGTTTTTTTGTTTTGCAGCTGCATCTTTTCTTTACGTTATTATTTTTGTGTTTTAAATTAACTCTCTAGAATTAAGCCTGTTTGAACTTCTAACAGACCTGTATTAACATGAAATCGCTTAAATTAACATTACATGTGACGCTTTCGCGTTCACGAATTAAATTAACTTTGAACTTACTCTGCTTGGGCAGCATGTCGCAGTTTTAAGAAAAGTGGATATGGTTCCTCTAACTTATTTCTCTTGATTGAAAAGCAATCTGTTTCTGCGACTTAAACTCCTCTACCCGGCTCTTGCAGCCTCTTGAATTGGCACTTATTATTCAAGGTAATTGATTGTCAATTAATAAAGTCGTCCAGATACGTAATTTTGAAATAAGAGTTGATATTGGCTAATCAGCGACCAGACTTCTTAAAACCCTGTATCTCTCAACTCAGAACGCCTCTAAAACTTCCTACCGGAGTACCGTGCTGATGACCATTGGTTGTCTTCTATTTTTAAGGAGTTTCGTTTTCAAAACTATCCTTTCGTTGAAGATCTTCGGTCTCCGTTTTAAAGGAATGTAATGATAAAAATACTACAGAGAACGCTGCTGTGCGCATTATTGGAATCCTCAAGATACGCCTAACTTGGGTGCAGTTTCCTTTTTTGCGCATCTCGGGAAACAACTTGATGTTGTTCCTTTGAAGTTCGTTCTGTTAATTGAAATAAATGTTCGAACAGTTGCCCTTAAGTTTTAAATCCTAAAACCGTAGTATATATTTTTTCGGACAGCGGTCATGTCAAGTGAGAAACTCGTTTGCCTTCAAACGCTTGCAAGATTTTGTCCACATCACTTCACGCTGATATGTTTGTTGATGAACATTTTTCTAAGCCAGAAAAAAATGCCTTAGTAATTTGTTCACCATGAGTCATATATTGCATCAGCTCGAAAAAATTTCAAAATTAAAACCGCTAGTTAGTGGCCGATTTGAAACTCCGTCAATTATGAGGAATGGATTTAAATTTTCTTCGTCACCAATAAAATAATTTCCTCAGAGCCCAACATCCTCTTAGTGAACCGACAGTCTTTGTGCCTTCTTTTTTTGCTAATCTAAGGGAGAGGCGAAGAAATTATGAGAGCCAGGGCTGGATCCTGAATCTGCGAGATTGTGCCGGGATCAAAGCGACGCTCCGGAGCCTGCTGGAGATGCTCACACAGAGACTGGCTCCTGCTTGTTGTGTGCGCCTGAATTTTGGGCGTGAGCGGCTGTGTGCTCGGAATTGGGGCTGTGTATAGGGTGGTGCGGTGGTGTGTTGGGTAACGCGGGACTGTGTGTAGGGCATATGGGCTGTGTGTTGGGTATTATTGGGTATTAAGATTGTGTATTGGACATCGAGGCTGTGTGTTGAGCCATGGAGGCATGAGTTGACTTTTGGCAGCCTCGAGTTGTGGGTTGCAGCTTGTGGTCCGCATTGTGGACCAACAGTTGAGACGTTGTGATCGAGGCGCCACTTGCTGCCTGCTGGTTGTACGTCTGAGAGTTGAAGCTCAGCTGCTATAGCTTCCTGGACTACCTTCTGTATGTTTTGGATGATAAAATGCTTGTGCCATTTAAACTCAATGAACATTTCAAAGATTTACCCACGCAGGAGCTATGGCAAAATAAGCCCCTAAGGCTGTACTGATCAGTGTTTGTCTACCACATACCACTCCCCAGATTTACTGAGACTGAAGTCAATTAACCCGAAATTCGAAACCTTTCTCTGACGAAGCTTATTTTCAATATAATGAGAAATTTTGGAACTGCAGAGGCTGAAACTCGAAATGATTTTTTGAGAAATTTTGTCAATGCTTTCATTGCTGCTGGAGTGCACATCCTGTTGGAAATACATGAAATGGGAAATGTGTAATGTTTTGCTCAAACTAAGGTGCTCGCTGTGGACGTAGTTCCAATGAGACAAACCTTTAATTTTCAGATTGCAAATGACACAGGAACTTTTTATGATGGTGTGCGATATGCCTGGCAATGGCTGATATTTGAAACGAACGAGAAGCTGAGAAAGCCTAGAGGAGCCACCTTGGAGATGACTAATCCCGGACTCTGGCCGCAAAAACGGCCTCAAGGAAGTTCGGGCTAATGAATGCCTGCTCTGCTGCTGTTTTGGGGAGAGCCATTTTTGCGGGGTGCGTGCAGAGCAATCTGACTCCTTGACTTCAGTTTATCGCCCCTCGCCTGATTGCTAGCAACTCAAAACTGCCAAATTTTCTCCGTGCATGGAGATATTAGGGCCACCTCTGAGGCTCTCTCGAGAAATTAAACCTGCCGTCTGCGCAGCCTTCGTTATGGACCTTCTCCTATATTTAAACTCCGGTATGGAGACCGCGAGTGAACTTTGTCACCTATTATCTTCAAGGTTCTCTCCAGGTCAATTTCACGTCTCTTTTTTAGTTAAAAGCCCAAATTTTCGAACTTTCAGAACAGTGTAGCCATACAGTTAGGAACGTAAGTTCTTTATTCGATTTAGCTCAGCTATTTGCTGCTTTCTTGCTGTTGTAAAAAGATCAAACTCGAAAACGCTAGCACGAAAAAACAGCAGCAAATATCGTCAAGTAGACGAAAGAACATTGCTGGCTGTACCGCTACGATGACGTAAATAGACAGTCCGGCCCCAGGCTTCGATTCTACGTAGCTGTAGGTGATTTTCAGGCCCCGGACATATATCTGGTGCTATTATAGCGTGATGTCTACCGCCAAAAATCGCCTACCCAAGAGCAGTTTGAGACGTTCAAATTGTTTATCGCTAAATTAAATGTATGGAAATAAGTCATATCTATTAGTAACCTAACCTAACCTCATGCTAAAGTACTAGCAAGAGGTAGATCTGATGCTATTGTGTGCTATAGACCTCACGCTAAAGCAGCACTCATATTCTGGTTACGTTCGCGCAATGAAAGGATTTCATGCCCCGATTGAAGATTGCTAAGTGTATGCCATTCGAACAACGTGTTAACTATTTTTATAACAATCAAGATGAAATTTACCGTCACAAGACTCCTTATCTTATATTTTTATGTGGAGTATTTTTGGGCGCACAAGTGAAACCCGCTGTTCTCTGAAAATTTGCTGCGACTCATTGAGCATCCTAGATCGACTGGAAACACCGTAAGCCGTATTTCTACGTTTTCTTGGCAGTGTAATAACGAAGTGCAATGAAGCTTTCTCGTTACAACAATAGAAATATTACACTATATTTTGTTCTTGCTTCGAGAAGAATTATCTCCATACTTGAATTGCTTATATTTAAAAAAAAACAGAAATCTATTTTTCAACTGTATCTCTTATAACATGCTGTAAAACTACGTTTTAATATAATAGAAACATTCCCAAAAGTTTTTCGTCGACAATCATTTCATTTTCGTATTTTGGAATTATGAAATTTGTTTCACGAGGGAATTAATTTGAATTTCTGCTTGCAACTGATCATGTCCCCTTTTTAATTTATCCCTCGATTCAATGATTGACTTACTCAGAATTCAGATGAAATAATGCTTGGGCATGGCAATGAACTTATCTTCCCACAACTGAACCTTAAACTTGACAGCATTTGAAACCGTACGCGACGTGCTGACTGTACACCACCATTCCTACGTGCAACCATCGCACCACCATTCCTACGTGCGACCATTGCACCACCATTCGTATGTGCGACCATCGCACCACCATTCCTACGTGCGACCACCGCACCACCATT